>WTSP01017172.1:0-70583 GCA_025331215.1 Actenoides lindsayi | reverse complement strand
CGCCCGGCATCGCGCAGCGTCCGCTCCGGGGCTGCCCCGACACCGGCCCGGCCCGCGCGGCCCCCCCGGCCGGCTTTGCCGCGGGATTCGCTTGGAAGCGAAGGGGAGGAGAGGGAAGAGGCAGCAGCCGAGGTACCGAGCCCTCCCGAGCGCCGCAGCAGTAGGGGCCGCGCAACATGGAGAGTGTACGAGTCGCCCGGGGGAGGAGGCGGCCGGGAGCGCGGGTTCCCGGAGGTGAAACCGCTCCGGGTTTGTGCGAGGTATTGGCCGAATTTATCTGTGCCCGTGCGACGGGGCGGAGCTGCCCGGGAGAGGTGACTGTAGGAACTACCTGTCGCTAGCGGGGTGACCTCCACTCCAGCGGTCCGGCCGAACCTCTCCACGCAGCGTTCGAGCGGGCGGCGAGGGGCGCGAAGCGCTCCCGCAGCGCTGAGCGGAGGCCGCAGCGGGGTGAGCCCGTTACGTGGCAGCCACTGCCCCTTCCGAGCGCTGATTAAGGCACTGGAGAGGAAAAAAAAAAACCCAAACAACAAAAACACAACAGTGTGATGACGCGTTGCAATTAAATTATACACGGAGGGCAAAATTCAGGTGACTAATTCTAGGGTTTAACTCTATGACCCTCCTAATATTCTTTTAGCTTGAAAAGGCTCTAATTACAACATACAGTAAAACAGTTGCTTAGGCAAACATCAGGTCTCAATTCCTCGATAAAGCCACTGAATAAAAAAGTCCTTTCCTCTGGCTCTGGAGAGGAAAGCTGGTTTCTGAGCTAGGGGCTTTCAATAACTGTATTCTTGCTCCCCTGAAAGGATAACCCAACTATAGAGGCATCTTTTCTTCTTTTTCTTTCTTTCTTTTTCTTTCCCCAGATAGATTACTCCCCACTCATAAAAGGACGCTGAGCCTGTAAGTGAGGAGTGTAAGCACAGCATGTACCACTATTGAGACATAAATTGCAGAGTTGACATCTGGGCTCATGTAAATTTAGGGTTGTTCTCGACCAAGACTACATCTAATTTAGGCATAGATAACTGATGGTTTGGTTTATGAGAGATGCATATTTTTAGCCTCAAATTAAACCCTTTTATTTTTTTCTTCCAAGTAAACCAGCACACTGGTTGATCTGCCCAACTGTGTTCTGCAGGGGGGTGTCATGGTTTCAGCCATACCAATAGAATAACATCAGAATATATATTGCTACCTCATACAATTGGGCTTACAAATCATGTTCTGCAAACATTGCCTGCTGACATTCTCATTCTAAATGCTTAAGCAGCTTGATAAAAAATTCCTGAGAGGTTATTTTGGGATGAAATTTCTGGTGTAATCCCTTAGCAAGATAATTTTCTTCTAATACAATGGTACGTAAGGGGTTTTAACTTACTCCCAGATTTGGATGTTGGGGAAGGTGTGAATTCTCCCAATATTTCATTCCAAAAATTGGAAAGGGTGGAGAAAAGGAGCTACAGGACTTGAGGATGCTACAAATGTTTCAGATGTTCTTTCTGAGGATGCAGAAGTGATTAAGATGACAAAGACTGATGAAATAGGAGCTAGATTCCATAACCCCTCAAGTCCCCAGTACTTCTTCCTAGATGAGGCTTACAGTCTCTCTGGTTTCATGTACGACCTCAAAATGAGGATTTAGAAGTTCTTAGTAAGCCTTCTGTAAGTTAAATAGCATCTTCTCAGAAACATTAGAGCAGCTACTTTTAGCTGGACTAGAAAAGCCAGATATGGCTAACAGCTGCCAGTTGAATGATAGCTCCTTTAAGAGGCTGCAGCTGCCTGGCTTTAAAAGGGCAGTCCTAGAAAATCAAACAAGCAACAAATTTTAGAAATAGCAGAGATCAAAGTGTTATACAAAGATATTCCTGATAAAGGAGTTGCTGAGATATCCTTGCTTGCAAACCAATTAATGTAGAATGTCTCCCCAGCTTGCAAACAAGTTAATGCTTTAGAAAAACATACAACTTACTGTGCAAATACAGTGCAGTTTCACTACAGCACAAGCTGAAATCCTGGCATAGCTGTAAGCAAGGGTGAAAAAGTCAACAGAGATGTTGTTTTGATAGGGGATCAATTTCAGATGCTTTTTGTAGTCTAGAAATAGATCGCATTTTCTATGACAGCTTGTGGTGATAAAATATAATCTAAGATTAGCTCCGAGTATTTCAAGAAGTACTAAGAGTAAGAAAAATCTTGATGTCTGACATTTCTTTCAGATACCTTCTTAAACTTCTCAAAGCAGTCTGGGGAAATAAATGTATGGGGGGTTTTCTTAGAAATAGAACTGTGGAATATTTGTTAAAAACTATTTGTGTGTAAGCAGCCACTCAAGGTTTAAAATTGCTGCTTGGAATATTCATATTTATACTGTGTTACTGACTAAAGTCAGTAATTACTGATGACATGAATTTAACATTAGTAATGGTCATTACCTTAGTGGAAATGTTACTGAAGACAAACCATAGGGATAATACGTGCCTTAGCTCGACACAGTCTTTAAACTATGCACCACTAATGCCAGTGTCCTTGCAATGGAATTTAATTACTGTGGAAACTTTTACATTATTAGGCCTCCAAACTCCCACTGTATGTCATCGAAAGAGTAAGTTTTTCTAGTGTTGTCACAGCAAATGCACAAACTCGGCGCGCGTTTTCCTAACGTGCTGCTTCTCCAGGCAAGCAACTCTGGCACCTACACAGAGATACTGTGTCTGTGTTCCTAATTTTTGTCACCCATCTTGGTGCTACTGTATGTGGCAAGCTTACTTCCTTGTAGGGCTGACGCAAGAAACTAAACACTAACCAGAAAGATATTCTCGACTGTTTCTTTTCATTCAGAGGAATAAAGAAGTGACCTCTCACTCCCACTTGCTGAGAGCATCAACACACACAACTTCAAAGGTGGTTTGGAAAACTAACCATCAGAGCTTAAATTGGAGCCCAGGGGCCTCTGCCTCAAACAAAAGAGCAACTAGGAACTATTGGGAGAGCTATTGAACTTAGAGAGGGTTCATAGTCAGAAAATATTTGCTCTAGCTTTGATTCATATCTGTTCTCTCTATTGGCAAACACAAGTTAAAGGCTTGTGACCTGACACAGCAATGAAAGAACAAACTAGTGTGGTGTCTCTGTTCTGCATGCATTGTGAGCAAATTTAACTCCAGCAGAATATTTTTGGTGATAGTGTAAGACACAGGAAAGGTCCAGAAATCAATCATCTCTCTCAGGTGGAGCAGAGGCAGCAACAAGAAAAATCCAAGCTTGAGGGGAGAACAAAAAGTGGTCCTCAATTTGTAGTTCCTTAATTTGTAGATGTTAACTTGATGCAAAGTTGCATGAGGTCAAATTTTGTAAGGCTTCTAATCAAGAGGAAAAAAAATCTAACATCTGAGTACTTTAGATACTGTTAGTATCAAAGATAAGAGCAGGGTGGGTGTCAGTCCCTTGAGCATGAGCAGGAACTGCTCGGTGGTTGCTGGAATCTGACATCACATCCCCACTCTAACAGAAGGAACGCGTGGCCTTGAGCAAGTCCTTGCTTCACCAGCACTGGCATTTCACAGGCAGATCACCTTTTTTCACAAACTTCTGAAATCTAAGCAATTTCTTTACAAGCACGTGGCTTAACCCTACATTCTACATGCTTCAGCCTCTGTCTGCTCAACCACAGGCAGAGGAAGTCTGTGGAAGTCCAAGATGTCTCACTTCATCCTTTCTGTAGTCTTCACATTTGTTCCTAAGCCTCCTCAGACACGAGAATCTGCAATCATCATGAACTACAATACACAATTGCTAATTTAAGGAACTTTGTGTCTGTTGCAGTGGTTTGGTTTGGTTTTTTTTAATGGCATCTGGCACAATAATTGTAATAAAACCCCCAGCTAATATGCACCTTTCTTCCTCTGACGCATTTCCCGATTTCAAAGAATTGTAGTACTTTTTTTTTTTTAAAGCAAACCCCCGACTGGCTCAGCACATCTGAAGATGCTCAAAAATACACCTTGTGATTCTGCATTACGTTGCTGCAGTTCACACAGCGTAATACCGTATGCGTTACCCAAGTTGGACATAAGCATCACCCAAGACAGAAAGCTTCCTCCTATAGAAAACAATCCAGACAATCTGCTATGGAGAGTGTAGAATAGATGTAGGCAACTCAAGATAGCCCTGATCAGTTTTCTTGTGAGCTGAAAAATGTAATGCCCTAAGACTTATCTGACAGCTGTAGGGGAACTGCCTGGCTATATACCCCTGTCTGAGATGTGCAGGAATAAAGTGGGTGCGGCAAATAGGGGAATGCCAGGAATGTAGGCACAGCCAGGAGGGAATGCTGGGAACGGGGCTGTTGATATTTGTTGCATGAACATTACCTTGCTTTTTCTCTTCTCACATCAACCCATGTTGGCCTCTCTGTACTCAGGACAGGGACATTAGCCATAAAATCCAAAACTATTCCATTTACTGGATGTTTGAGTCTGCATTGGAGTGGAAGTTGCTTCACCGAACTTGCCTGATGCAACAAAAGAGCAACAACCATAACCTGCTCTAGGAAGATGCTAAACACCTTGAGAAAACCTAGCATCTAGGTATGTGCTAGTGAAGTCAGACCACATGCAACAGACCTGCAGACACTACTTACAGATAGAAAAGGTGACAAATCCCCTTCATTCATGAAGAAGTATAACAAGCTTGGCCCACTGATGGAGTCTACAAGACTTAACTGGTATTACTAGAGTTTCTCTAAAACCTTCACTCAAAATCTAGGTTTCCAATCTAGATAGAGGATTTCCCCCCACGCCTGTATGTGGAACATTGCACAACAGTACTAATTAGACAATCAGACAACAAAGCTAAGGAGAAAAAACAACTGTCCAACTGTGTTCTCTGTGTCTCTTCTTAAAGAGCAGGAAGTGAATGGATTGGGCAACTGCTGCATATTGAAGACAGTTGCATTTTAGTTTGCAGCTTTGTGTTAGGTGACAAAGGGACATAATAGATATGTACACAATATAAATATCCATATTCTGCAGACAGGGAAACAGAGGCATAGAGGGCTGGCCCAAAGCCATACAATAAACTAACATCACAATATTCAATAGCATTAGGATTCCTTCCTGATGGAAGCTGCCTTCTGAGCCTTGCTGTAACCATCAGGCAGCTCTCCCTGCTCAGAAACCCTCCTAGTGCTCTGCTCTGGCTCTCACATAGATATTGAAATATTACCCCAATTGTCTGCTTCTGTGAATCTGCCCAAGCACAGTAAATAAGTGTTGGTGCTCGTGACCCAGACAGAACAGCTGATCTGCCAAAACAGCTTCACAATTTTACTCATTACGGATCAAGAGCACTTGTGCAGCAGCTTAATCATCGTGTGAGACAAACAGGGACTGTTCTGACTTTTCTTGACAAGACGATGAGCAAAGTTAGCTTAGCCTCAAAACTATCAGAGAAGGTGCAAAACACCACCCAGGAGTCTTACAGTAAAGCCGAGTGAGCCGGGAAGAATGGAACACAGGCAGATTCTCTTCTGTACCACATGTGTTTCTATGGTCACAAAGAGAAGAAAGGACAAGATTGCCATAAAAATGACTACGTAGGAAATGCTGCTCTACCTGAGAACTGCAACAGCCGTTGCTGGGTTTAAGAAACTAAACAATAAAATGAGTTGGCTGGGGTCACCCAGAGCTGCTTAAGCTTTGAAAGAAATCTGTAAAAGGGAACCAGATCCAACTATAGCATGCCATTTCCCTTTCTTCAGTACAAAAGGGCTTCTGCTTTCTTCCTATTCCCAATTCAGTCATCTGTCATTTTCAGGACAGCTTGGAATTGTCAGTTCAATTACCTTTCAGTTTGGAGAAAAACAAAGCAGATGCTGTTTGTTACTAAAAGGCAGAATCTTTTGAGGAATATATCATCTCATTTTTTATAATTGGACTTTGAATTCTGTGCTTCTCCCTTATTAAACAATACACAGGAGCTGTGAAGTAATATTATTCAGCTAAGATGAAATACTGTCTACCCTTAAGCTTTAGTAAAGATGTTGGTCAACTCAACTACTGCTTTTAATTTTTAAGACTCCTAGCTTTTGTATCAACCTACCCCTTTTAATTCCAATTCTCACTACACACAGTAGAAATACGGTCATTTCCTAGCATCTGCCATGAAATGTGCAAAGAGGTGGGGGAATCACACACACAGCAATTGCCTTTTCTAAACAATACAACATTTTCTCACCAATTTCATTTTTAAATTATTTTGCACTACTCTTCAGAAACACTACTCATCAAACATGGATTAAAATGCAACTTAAACATCTTGCCAGAGAGATTAACTAAAAAAAAAAAACCAAAACAAAGAAAGATTATTTTTTTTCCATACAATACCTGCTTTAAAGTGGTCCTACTCAAATTTTCATGTCTGCTCTACCCCGCAGCAGCACACTGATGAGGACTGACTGAAAGGCACATGCAGGGAGGTCAAATAGTTCCCTTGGATCTGTCAGGCACTGCAAGCCATTCAGAGGCGGAAGCTCACTGCAAACTGAGCCCCGTCTCTGCCCATATGTTGTGGTCCCAAGAGGAGACAGTATATCCCTGCGCTGAAGACAGGGGGAGCATGAAATTAAGCATTTTCAGACTGTACACATAAGTTTGCAGTAGCTCTCTTGCTTCTGTAAACTTCATTTTTACCAAAATGATATAGGAGGCCTCTAGAGAGCGAAACAATTCTAAGTAGTACAAGGATGTGGAATAAAGCACCCAAGGAATAGTTTGAATAGCTGTTCAGAAGCAAATATGGGAAGTGATCTTAATTTGCAGGCAAAATTGACTGATCTGTGCTTTCCATACCAGAATATTACATTACTGTAAACATTCAGAAGTAACATTATCTTGTTTACCTTTAGACCATTCATTCACAATTCTATTACGAAAGAGAGGATGGTGACTTCTACAAGACAGTGCTGTGTCTTCTGTGAACAAGTCTTTACACCAAAATTCTTAGATTCAAAAATCATATCAGTTTAGTGCCTCTTGAGTACTTCACAGCATTTGCCTTTTGAGCTTTTCCTTTGTCATCTAGTACTAGAATACACAAGGAAAGTGCTCTCTGGATACCTGTCCTATTTCTGAATCTATAGCAACATTCCAACTCCAGGCTTTTTCTGCTCTTCCAACCATCCTTGTAGTCATGCATTTTGGTGTTTTCACTTAATCTGAACACACTCTACAAGCACTAGGTCCCTAAATCCCTCTGAGGTAAACAGTTAGATTTACCAAGGAGGAAGTACAGGCACAAATAGGTTAAAGGTCCTGCCTCTCAGCCCCTGTAACTGCACATCTCATCAACAGAAATTCCATACACACTGTACTTGTCAGTGAAAACAGGTTTTATTAGTGGCTTGTTCAAGACCCACAGAGAATGAGTGTCAGGGGCAAAATAATCCAGACTCCAGATCTTCATTCAGGATGCACTTTTACTCTGACCTTTTATTTAAAGCCTTTTACTAATTAAATAGATTTTATTGGGGTGGAACAATCTAAAGAGGAAGTCACGAGATGCTCATGTAGCACTAAGCACAACTCATGATCTTATGTTGTAATTCCAGTAACACGTTTATCTTCCTCCCCTTCCTTGTAGTATCTCTACAACACCATGAAATTCTCCACACCTGCCATTTGATTTCCTTCTAAGACACCAAAACCACTTGCGCTCAAACACTAGAGGTAGGAGACAGTGGTGTTAACTTAGGGAATTTTCTGGGTAACAAGCTCAGGAAAACCAGAAGTTTTGTGGCCTTCATTCTCCTCACTAAAATATAGGTTGCTTTTAGAACAAGTGAATTCACACTTGTAGAACCCCTGTACACTGTGTGTGTCCTGACTGTGAGAGCAGTATCTCAAAGGAGTATTGAGTACACTCCCCAAATATGACATTCTCATCCAAAATGGCATCTGCAGGGAAAACAGCACAGAGCTTAAGTTCTTTTTACAATGTATTGCCTTAAAATTGCAAACAACAGCACCAGGCTTTGGCATCTGTAATTTAGCACACTGGTGAACATCATTTTTGTAAAGAAAAATCTCACAATCTGGAATAAAACAAGCTCTGCAATGAATTACAGAAACAGGAAAGGAATTAAAAGTAAGGGATGTGCATCTTTGCAATTTAGCCAGTCTACTCTGAATTCATAGAATCGTTTGGGTTGAAAGAGACCTCTTAAAGCTCATCTAGTCCAGCCCCACTGCTGTGAGCGGGGACATCTGCAACTACAGCAGGTTGCTCAGACCCCTGTCCAACATGACCTGGAATGGTTCCAGGGATGGGACATTGACCACCTCTTTGGGCAACCTGGGCCAGTGTTTTGCCACCCTTGTTATAAAAAATTTCTTCCTTCTATCTAGTCTAAGTCTCCTCTCTTTTAGCTTAAAGCCATCATCCCCTGTCCTGGCACAAGAGGCCCTGCTAAAAAGACTCTCCCCATCTTTCTCATCGGCTCCTTTTAAGTATTGAAAGCTGCACTTCAGAAGACAAATCCCAGGTCTCTGTACACAGAGGCACAGAAGCAGGCCACCTCCGCCTCACACCCAGTTTCATTCCCAGATTCTGCAGTGCCTTGGATTCCTCGTTCGATTACCGGCTTGGTAGGTTCGTGTGCCTGTTCCCACCACAGCCGGGCACGCAGAGTGTGCCTTCACCTCGGGGCTCCTTCTCGTCAGCCGGTTGCTCTATGACAAAAGCGGCTTTTCAGAGGGCTATCTACAGGTGTCACTCTCCCTTGGCAGAGGCACAACCCTGGCAAAGGGACACCCCATCTCCCTCACCCCCCTCGAGCGGCGCACCCACCGCGGCCCGCCTTTGCCAAGGGGCTGCGGCCTTCGGCCACGGGCTGCTCTTAGGCTCGCTCCATCCCCTCACGCGTTCCCTTCGCCCCCGAGTCACTTGACTGGCACTCGGCACCGTCGCTCCGATGCCATCCCGGCGGCTGCGGGATCGCCGCTCCGCTCGCCGTCCCGCTCGGCGCCGGGACGCAGCAGCCGCTCCTCAGGGCGCGCAGCCCGCTCACGGGCTCCCCTGAGGGCCTGCCCCGACCTGCTGCTAGGGCGGATGCTTGGCTTCGCGCGCCACCCCGGCCAAGCCAATCACCGCGCGGCGTAGGGGTGTCCGCGCGGGATCTCACCAACCAGACGCCGGCTTCTTGAGGCCGCTCCGAAGCGCCACCGCGGGTCGCCAGCGCCGTGGCGTCCCGCTTGCCAGTGACCCTGATGGCGGCCCCGGCGGCGCGGGGGGGAGGCCCGGCGGGCTAGCGGCTCCCCCGCCGAGACTGCCCGGCGCGGCTGGTGAGTACGGGCCGAGCGGCGGCGGGGCGCGGCCGGGCTCCGTCCCGTCGGGGAGCGAGGCCGGGAGGGCCCGCCGTTTCCTCGGCGGTGTCCCCGCCTCGGCTGGAGGCTGCCCCGCCATGGCGGGGGAGGCCCGAGGCAGAGCCGGCGGCTGTCCCGCGGCGCTGCCCTCCGTCCTTCGGGCCGGGGCTCCCACGCAGCCTCCCGCGGCACCTCGCCCGAGCGTTACCTAGCGGCTTAGCGGGGAGAAGAAATAAAGAGAAGGTCCCCAAAGAGGCGCTCCCACACGTGCTGGCGGCTGCTCCCGCAGCGGGGCTCGGGACAGGCTCCGCCGGGCAGCCCCGCAGAGCAGCCCCCGCCGGGGTCCCCTCGGCCCCGGTGAGGCCGGGGGTTGGGGAGGGGGGAGAGGTGGGGGCCCGGGCCCAGCCCCCGCAGCGCAGACCACAGCGGGGTCCTCCAGCAGCTGTGGGTGCACTTGGTGCGGCCGCAGGTTTGCCCTCTGCGTAAGGGTTTGGGGGATTGTCCCAGTTCTGACTAAAACACTTTCACAAGTTTGCCCAGGTCCCTTACAAGCTTGGATAGCAGCCTCGACTCCTGCTCCTACCTCATCGCAGTCTTTTGCTCAGCAGAAGTTCACGGCACATCTTCGTTTTGCCTCAGACGACCACTTGCTTTATTTCCAAAAGCTGTGATCCGTGTGGTTCCTGGATTACATTACAGCCACTTGTCCATTCAGGAGCTTTCTCCTGTCAGGATAGCACAGGCCATTATTGATAAGCAAAGACCTAAAAATCCCAATTTAAAATCCCATTACATAAAGCACAAGCAGTTTGTCTTAGCTGATACTATGTACCCAAAAGATAGCTAGAGAGGAAGGGAAAACACGCAGACAGGAGCAGATAGCAATTTAATTACACATTAAAGACTCGCTGAGTTTTCACAGGACAGCTTGTGCCACAGAAGAGTTTCTTTGTTAGTCTTATCAGTCTTAAAAGTTACCAGGAAAGCAGCAGATGAGCACAAGCACCTCATTCATCTCCCCAAGGCAGCTACCAAGTAGTGGATATTTTCACATTTTTTTGAGAAAAGGAAGCTGCTATGGCACGCTTGTCTCAAATCCTATTATTTCCCCCAGCAATTGTAGAATAACATTACTATTGAACAGGCAGCTCAGACACGATGCAGTGCAATGTTATAGTAGTGCATGAGCTCTGAGACACTTTAGGTTCCCTAGAAATGTGAGGTTTTATATCAACAAACTGTTACTCAACAGCTGCTGTACTGCATTAGACTACAGGGCTTCCTTAAACATAGCAAAATTGGAATAACCTGGCAAGCAAGCTACATTTGCTTTCTAAGAAGCCTGCTTAAAACAGGCATGCATATAAATAGCTACGCTATGCTAGTTTTATGCAAGATAGCTCATCCTTTAGAGCAGCTCTTTGTATTTCTTTGTTGTCCTTTACTCAAGCACATCAAAACACTTTACATAACATTCTTCTTAACCATGACCTTTTAAATAAACACATTGCCAGCATTTTTTATCTGGAGAGAAGATTAAGATATTAGTGCCTTCAGCCTAAATCACAAACCAAATCAATATTGCTATTACAAAGAGAACCAAGAAAACAAACCTTCTTCCTCTAATCTCTATATTACAGCTCCAACTGTTTAAGAGGCTGTATCTTTGAGGCCACCCTTTGCTTCTGTTGGAATCCTACCCAGTCTAACTGGTAGAAGCCACAACAAACACTCCAAACACCAAGCTGCCCTCAGCAGAAGACTAAGCCCAGAAAAGGGAAGGGTTGTGAGGGTTTATATGCCCCTGTGGCTGGGTGGGACTGGCCAGAAGCTGGGCCAGGGCCACAGAGGATTGGCCAAAAGACAAGTCCTTCTGTAGGGCTGACTAGAAAGAGAGTCCTGCTGAGGCTTGGGCAGCATTGTCCTCCCTGGGCCTGCAGAGAGCAGAATTTGCTCTGGGTTATTTGGATTAACATCTGTGATGATCTATAGGGCCATTTGTACACTAAACAGGGCACTTTGGATCTCTGTCCAGAATACTCTTAAGCCAATAGTGGAGAGAAGCTCTGAAAGAGCTGCAAAGAGCCCCTCTGTTTTCCTTTCCCAGTAGAGTGAGTCAGCTCACTCTAGACACAGTTCATGATACAAATGTTCATCATAAAACTTTCATGGAGCTTGTTGTGATAATAGCAAAATACACAATCTGCTGAAGAGATCAGTGCCTTTTCTGTGCAAGGACTGTGCTTGGGAGGGAGGGAGGGAGGTCATCTTAATGGCCTTCAGGTGCTGGGCCTACCTTTGGGAACTCCCAGAAAACACCTTCCCACCAACGTGGTGTTTGTTTAATATTTCCAGCTGGTGTTAAGAGTGGTTGTGCCTAGATTTACTATAAAGTATGTATATAACACCCTTATTTATAAACTCAAATTAAAAAAGAAAAAGCTGTGCTTTTGTCTGTGAGTCAGAGTATGTCAGCAAAAATCGATTTGCTGGAAGCTCCTATAAATACAGCACAGGCTTTTTTATATTAGTTTTGGCTGCTGCCTTTTTGTGCTTTTCTCACATTTCAGGATTATTTTTTTTTAATTAATTAAAATTGCAATATTTTTATATACAATCCTGGTTCCCATAATAACCAATATCATGATGATGAATGACAGCTATCACTTTTGCAATTACTTCTTCCATACCTTTGCTGTAAAATGTTTTAGTTGTCATTCAAGGCATTGTGCCACGAAGCAGATGATGTCACATCTCTCTTCAGAAGCTGGAGGGGCCCTTACAATTTTCAGAACTTGCCTTGTGTTGTATTTTTCCCTTTGATCCAGCGTGTGCAGGTCCTGTGTCTTTCTGTGGCAAGCTTAGAATACCTGAAACAGAAAGGATAAAACAACCCTTTTATTCCCAATCCTCTTTTTTATTTTTTCCTTAACCAAGTAAGGAAAAATGAACACAGCAAAGAGCTTTCAGATTTATTCTAACTTAATTTGAAACAGTCTCAGCTCCTGTGAAAACAGTAAGGTAGACTAAACCAGTCTGATCATTCTTTGTTCATATCTGTCAGTTACTTCTCAACTCACCAGAAGAAAAATAAAACAAGAATAAATGTGTTCTTTCAATTGTGTAGCATCTTGTAAGTATACTGATGGTCTGACTCTTACGAGTGTGCCAAAGCTATTTTCTACTCCCCTTCTCCCTTCTTGTTGCTCAGCTTTCATTTTAAGCCACTGCTGTCCTTTGAAACAAATCTAATATGCAAGTCCTGTGCTGAAGAAAGAAGGAAGGAGTCACAAGTATTTTTTATTGGAAAACTCTCAGCAAGTAAGGTTTAAACAAAAACTAATTTCACCCCCAAAAGGCACACTGTCAGTTGGAAAACCAATTTTAAGTTCAAGTTTAATCCTGTTCCTGGTTCAAGGTGGAATAGATCTCTCTCTCTAATTCCTGTGATTTGGCAAGGGAAGTGGAGCCTGTATGAAGTGCACTCCCGATTCTTCACAGCTATGCACAGATGAGATATTTGACCACTACTGAGTCGATAATACTTAACACATAGACAACATTAGTTCAGAAGATCTCAATTTACAGATACTAATAAATGACTTCACAGTTTCTTTCTGAAGCAGATATACATATCCCTATCTTAATCTAGGGTTATTGAGGCAGAGAATGTTTAGCTGGCCCAAACTTCCAACAGTTTTTTTCGCAAGCAGATAGTGAAGCCAAGAAGTGTGGCTGCCAGTGCCCTTGCTGTAATTACTCTGAGCTCTCAATGGGTCTCAAAGCAATTGACAGTATCACTTGATGCACCTTTGAAGCCCATATATCAGCACATGCGCCTATGTTGCAAATTATCAGGCAGACATCAGCTACTCATGAGTAGGAAGACCATATGGTTCTGCTGATATCAACAATCAGCTCTAATCTGAGCCATTTTCTCCAAGGCAGCAGCATTTTTGGTTATTATCTGTTCCCCCGTGTTTCTATTCTCGGTGACAGATCAGGCTTCTCTTCTTGAGGAATTCACTTTTGGCAGCAATAAATGTTCAGGCTCCCCATCATTTTTCATAGACTAATCTATGCTGGGAATTTTCAGTAAATAACATGAAAGCATCAGTGATTGAACACTAGGGAAAACAGTATCATTAGGTTGATTTATTTTTCTCCCTAAAGACTTGCAGCTTCTGAAACATATTTTTCTTTCCAAGTGTGTAAGTTGTATAGTTATCTGATCTTTCTGTTTGCTCGTTGTTTCCTAAGTTCTGTACGTAGTGCAGCATGATGTGTAGTTTCTTACTAAATTCCAATGCTGATAGACTGATACTGTGAGGTTTGGTTAAGTGGTCATGCTTTGAAATCCTTCGGTTTCAGAAGAGGATTTGAAAGCACAGTGTTTGTTACCTATATAAATACACTGAGGGTGTTATTTGAAAGATGATCAGGTAAACAGAAGTTTGAATGGACCCTTGTAAAGCTCTGCTTCTGCTGTTGAGAAGGATGTTGCAAACACTTGATACTCAGATCAAGCTCCAAGAGTTACTGTCTCTCAGGGCACTGCCAAACGGAAAGGAGTTTGGAGTGAGGGGAATGTATTTTTCAGATTTGGAAAGGTCTGGTGTCAGATACACACAGCAACCCAAGCACTGAACTCACTCCTTCTTATAAAGATATCCTACCGAGCATCACAGATAGCTATGGGCCAGCTAGTGGGCAAGTTGGGCATACAGGATTTCCAGGAAGTCAGCTTGCTGTTAGTGATACATGCCTTGGATTGAGTTACGTGGTGGACCCTCTGTTGGGTTTCAGTCTAGCTAGCAGTTTGACAGTATTTCTCAGGCTGGATGCAGTGTGATGACACTTGAACATCACGCCCAGCCATTTCCAAGTTACAGGCTGCTCTAGGCATGAGAGTCCTGAGGAGGATGGAGTGTACTGGGCAAGTGACAGGAGTAAACTGGCTGCACTTTGAGCCTCTGGTGTCTGATTAGAGCAACCACAGCTTCAGGCATCTGATTGTCTCCAGTGGAATACTTGATGCCCACTGACATGTTGCAGCAAAGCAGTCCCTCTTCATTTGTGTCCTGCTATCTGGCAGAATTCAACGTGAGTGGCAGTGCATGAGGGACTAATTGCCTGGGCAGGCAGAAGAGAGGTAACAACAGGGAGGGCAGAGGAAGACAGGCACTCTAGTGTGGAAGAAACAGCAGTGCACAAAACTCCTGGGATGGGTCCAGGGTGTGGTGAGTCCCAGCTATTGGATGGGGTGATGGAGAGATGCATCTGGTGGTGGGGATTGCAGGAGTCCCTGAAACACAAGAGTCTGGGAGGAGAACACACAAGAAGCTTGGGGTGGGTGGGGTAGATGGATGCACTGCTCCACAAGTCTGCATATTGCTTTCAGAATTCATTAACTGCTTCAGCTTCATTGTGTGGAGCTGGCTTTTGAGTGTTGGCAAGACCCCTGTAATGCATATGAGGTTTTGAGGTGATACAGTATAATTCTTGCAAATGTTCTTGCAGACTTTATTTTGCTAAATCATGCATTTGAAAGAAGACACACAGATCACAATATATATGGCTCCAGTGCCAGTCCTGGTGCAGAATTGAGGGAGGATGGTTTATCACTGTAGCCTGTCTTTGCTTTTGACTTCAGTTATCCTAGTACTAAGAGATCCCAACCTAGGATTAGCTCTGTTTGGAATTCTTGGTTCTAAGTGAAAGCCTTTTCTAAACTTTGAAAAATGAAACATTCTGCTTGTTTTGTATATCAAGACTGGCATGGAAAAGCTTTGGCTTCTTGCTTTCTCTGCCTGAAAGGCTTACAATCAAACCATTGCTGGCACCTTAAATTGGGGATATGAGAGAAACTGAACTGCTTCTGGTTTTCAGGTCAGTTGGTTCAAATTTTGGAGAAGCCCTGAGCGCGTGTGATGAGGAAGCAGCACTGCATGCACCACTGATGACTTCTGCAAGCTTTTGCAATACTGTTCATTATAACAGCTTTTGTATTTCTCTATACAGGGTGTATTTGCTCTTTCCAATCAGTATCATCTTTATAACGCCCTTGTTGTGTATTCTGCTTCCTAGAACTGAAGGACTTCAGGGGGGTGTTCCTAAGCATGCGGATGATGTGCCTTGAACTTTAGGGAATGGCGTGTTTTGCATTCAGGATCACATTTCAGTTTGCTGCCTAAACCAGAATGTCCCTCACGGCCAGGCAGCAGATCCTGCTCCTGACTAGCTGCCTCCCTGCATGGCCCCTGCCCTCCCTCCTGAGCCACCCACCGCTGCTAATTGTGTGGGCTCCACGGGATTAGCCAAGCAGTCCAGGATGCTTTTGCTTGTCGTGCTTTTGTGACTTTGGCTTCCCAGTTACCCAGTTGTGTCACGAATAATTATGAGTTTGAAGTCCAGATCCACGGAGAAATTCAGTCACTTAACTTTTGAACGAGTGCAAGTAGGGTGCATAAATCCTTCAGTAGATCTACTAATAAACCTTCTGTTGGAGCGGAGTCAAAAGAAGAATCATGGATTTATTTCTTACTCCTTTTATTGTTAGTGACCATTTTCTCCTTAAAATAATTTCCTCTTGCCTTGAAGTCACTCTCAAGTTAAAGGTAAGATCCCGAGGCTCTAAGCTGCCGTACACAAGTGTACAGAAGAAGGTTTTCCTCCTTCCCACTCCCAGCTCTTTGGCAGCTTCGCTCCAGTAACTTTGTGTGATCCTCCCTTTGCAATTGCTAATTGGCCTGGCAGGGAGACGAAGCGACTGAAAATAGCTTCATTCCCTTGGTGTGTGCACATTAACAAGGGTCACAGAACAGAAAAGTAGGGCAGAGTCCAGACTTGTGGATCATGCCAGCCAGCCGGCAACCCCAAAATGGCCCTTGCAGGTGCTGGTTGCTGTACTGCAGGCAGTTCTTTGAGAACCAGCCTGCTGAATACTGAATGCTTGCTGCTTCCTGGAATGCAGGTGCAGGACTTGCCCGCGTGAGAGGAAATACTGACATCTGACTCCTCAGCGTGGGGCAGCAGTGAAGCTTATACTTTCTGAGTATAAGCTTCAGAAGCCTTTTGTTTCCTTTGAAATGATGTAGCGTCGTGGAGAGTGGTGCTGTAGGTCACTGCCACAAGGATGGGATCGCCAGCATCCCGCTTTTCCGAAGGAGGTAGGATGCTATAGACCAGAGGAGTAAATCCCAGATGGCAAAAAGCCAGTCCTGTTGTATCTAGGAAATGTGTGGGTGGTTTGGATTGATTTGCAGATTGAGCTGCTTCCCTGTTTTCTTGGATTGATGAGAAGTGTGGGTCCAGCCATGAGTTTGTGTGTGCTATTAAAAAATCAAACCAAGGCTAACCAGCAGAAGGACTTTGCAGAGACCAGCTGTAGCATAATATTATGATATCTAATTGTGTTTATATGTAAAAGAATCTTCTGAAGCAACGTACACAGATCCTTTGTTTTGACCAGAAAAGATAATTTGCATACATGGAATGAGAACAAATTTGTGCCATGGGAGATCAAGGTGGAGATGGGCTGGAAGAAGGATGTAAGTTCCAGAGCTGCTTCCTGCTTCAGTTCTCTTAGAGTCCTGGTTTTGCTAAAAATTAAAAAAAAAAAAAGAAAAAGGCCTAGTTCCCTGGTAAGCTGGAATAGTTTTTATGACTTCTGGTCTACTTAATGGTAGTCAGATACACACTCAGCCCAGCAGGGCACAGACTTGTCCAAGAGTGGGTGTGTTGTTCAGCAAATGTAAGAATCATTACTGCAGGCTGCATTAGAGATTAGCTGGACAAGGCTCCTGGAAGATAAGAATAGCAAGGGAAATAGGCACGGGTGACAGCATGCTCCAGCACCTGGTGGAATCCAGTGCTTTGTCACCTTGTTTTGGAGGCTTGCCCAACAGTTTGTCAGGGCTGCAATAATACTGATACTCTGAGCTGCAGGGGACTTAATTCATCTCCTGCTGTCAGTTTTTGGGGAGACTCAAGCTAATGGGATCAGTTCTGAGTAAGGGAAGTGTTGCTGTACTATTAGGAGCACTTTCATCTTCCCAGTTCTCCTTTTAAAGACCAATCCTGTAATTTGAATGCTGTGAATTTCATCACTTTCTTGTCCCAAAGGGAGTGATGTGTGGAGACTGACTGCTTCCCCTCCTGTTTCCATAGATGGTGATGTGATAAGTGTAGCCAAGCTCATCTCTACCTAGGAGACATTCTCCCCTGAGGAGCACTCCCCTTTTGTTGGACATGCTTACAGAACTGCATAGCCATGGACCTCAAGGAGAAGTGTCAGGTAGGTTTCCTGATAAGGATCATGCCCAACTTAAATGTTGAGTCCTTTTAATTGTCTTTCATTCATTTGGGTCAAGACTCACCGTTTGGCATTACTTTGTGGTGGCATAATCTATGATTAGTATCAAAGCTGAGTATTGTCAACTTCATGTTCCCAGGGATGTACATGCTTCTGTCAGTAGGTGAGTCCTTTGCAGGCTGTGACTGAGGCACCATGCTGGAACAACACGGGTGAAGTATATGCTGTCACATATGCTGCATCTTCCTGGAGGTTTAAGGGAGGGCTTCAGTCCCTTGGCTTTATTGGAGAGTCTGAATTCACTGAGAAAACTTTTAAAATAAACTAAGGCAGTGGTATCATCTGAGTCCAGTTTTTCTGGTGATAAACGTGCGTATTTCTTGGGCAATTGCATGTCTTTCTAGGGAGTGCTGCAGGGTAGTGTTTCTAGATCTGGTTTAGAATGTGCCAGGTAAGTCTAGATCTTGTACTGAGGAGCAATCTGTCTCTTGCTATCTTGCCATGCTTTGAGCTTCAAAGGAAAAAGAAGGGAGAGTCATCTTCAGGAACAGCTGCTGTAGAAGCTAACAAGACATATCTGCTGTGGCTGGCAGGAGACTGTGAACTTGGCACATGTTACTACTTCCCAAAAGTAAAATGATTTTGATCATTTTAGTGAGTGATCTGCTGGTCGCTGGTGTTTAGCCATGTTTCAGCAGCCACTTGAGTATTAAATGGATCTCTCACTCAGAAAAGTGAACTGGTCCTTACTCTGGATCCCAATCAGAAATGGGACAGGTAGTTTGAGACCACTGGAGAACGTTATACATGCCAAGCTCTCAGCTGGCCCTGGTAAGAGAACATTCTTGGCTATCTTTTTTGGTGTCCCTCTCTCCACCGCACAGTGTGCTTTGTCTGCCAAATTCTGTTTGCTGTCTCTCTGGAATTCTGCTTGCATCCTGTTCTTGCTGGTTTGTTTAAATGCTTCCAGCATCAAGAAGTGGTTTTGTTCATTAGTGCAAAGTCCTTGATACATAATCACCTAGAGTCAGCTCTGCTCTAAAAGATCCTACAGCAGTGTGACTCAGTTTTCACATCAGCTCTTGCACTTGCCTACAAGCCTTCTTACCTGCTGGGCTCTAGACCAGGAAGGTCTGGCCTTACTCATGCCTGAACCTCTCGGTGCTGGTAACGCTCCGAGGACACGTTTGAATTATATTGTTTTATATCAGATTACTCTATTACTATGGAGGGAACAGTCCAATGAGGATAATTATCTATTTATTCTCGTGTTAGTGACATCACAGGCTAATCTGGTATTGATCATATTAAGAGATGACGCAACTGCTGTGCTGCACAGGGGTGTGTTCTGTGCAGGATCAGAGAGCACCAACACTGGCAATGCTGCAGCCGTGGCAGGGCACGGGGGCCACACGTTCACTGGAGGTCACTGGCTTTGGTTCATCTCTCTCTTAATGCCATTCTTCATTGTACAGTGCAGGAAGAGCATGTAAAGTTACTGGACAGGCAGCAGCATAGACAGTATTGTAATAAGCCTTTGAAAGGCTTATTAAGAAAGTGTCCTGCTCAAGATTACAGAGGGAATTATGGTGTTTGGGTCTCCTCTCCCCATTTACTGAAGTTTTTTCTCCATCCTTTCTAAATGGGGATTAAAAGTGAAGGCAAGATATCATCACACTCTCTTCAATAGGAATTAAAAAACCCAAGCCATTGATACATACAGCTGCATTTTACGATTTACAGTTTACTTTGTTTGGAGTCTGAGGAAAGACTGTGCTTTCATTCTTGTTAGCACTATATTATTTGGTGTTAAGGAGTTTGCTCCTATTTATTTTTTCAGTACTGCAGATCCTTATTTCATCCCCTTCATAGTGGAATCCATCTTCCTTTCCAAAATGAAAAACTTGGACACATATATGCTGATAAGAGAACAAATTAACCTGCTGTATAACCTCAACAGTGAATTTGATGTGCTAGGTTTATTTTAAAATGCTAAAAATAAAATGAGCCCATGTGAAAAGATCAGTCCCAAATTTAGTTGAAAGCAATCTCTTTGCTGTAATATATTGTGTGTGATGAAGAGTTAGCACTCCTGGAACAGAAGATGTGCTCAGAGCACTGCTGTAGCACTGACATCTGTCACTCAGAAGATGAGAGACTTGTCTTCTGGCTCCAGTCAGCTCCTACAGTTCTGTTGTCAGAAATGACTGAGGATCAGAGTTTGTCAGGTGTAGCATAGGCTGCCTTCCAATTTTTGCCAGAAGCCAGACACTGCAGAAAAAGGCAGAGAATATTTTAGGAGCATTGCCAAAACCTTAAATTAAATGTGCTGATATCTTGTTCTTCCCCATCTTCCTCTGACTTTTTAATTTTCTCTGTATTTCTGAAGTGAATTTAATACTCATGAAAGGTGCCAGAATTTCTGCTCCAAGATCCACTCAGCATATTCCAGGACAGATGGCAGCATTAATTGCCACAGGACAGTGTGAGGCTCATCAGTGTGAGTTACCTTAGATGTAGGCTGTAATTGCAGCAACACAACTATTAAAAATTATTGACATCATCCATTCCACAGTTACCAATAACAACTGAGATATATTCTTCCAGTGTACTTGCTGCAGCCTGGATACAGCACTGTGCCTCCTGGCCAGTGCCTGGCAATGTTTTCTGGGAGCCTGTGCCCTACTCCACATTGCTCCAGCTCCAGCACTGCTGGGCCTGAGCTGTTTTCTTCCAGGATGCCTAACAGGAGCTTCAGTCCTACCTTTGGACTGAAAAGTAGCCCAAGTCTTTTATGTCTTCTCACCTTCCCAGTAACTGTATCTCTTGTTTTTATTCCCTGCTGATCTCTAAAACCTCAGCTCTTCTTCCAATGACTTCTTCACAAGCTGATACTTTTTCCACAGGCATCTCTAACCTATGCTGCAGTTTTTGTGTGGGTCTCAGTCCCTGCCTTTTGTTTCAAGCCACAGCTTTATCTTCATATCTGAGGTTTACAGCTTCTTCTCTTTCATTCTCTTATTTAATTCACAAATGAATGTCCAGATGCAGTTTGTGATACCAGCTGATGCCAGAAGGAAGCTGCCTAGTACAAATTACTGCTCTGCACAGAACCCTTTAGAGCAAGGTCTCTCAGCTATGGGGTCAGCAAGAAGAGGCAGTTTGATCCATTTCCATTTGCATTCCTGACCAAAGCTGGAGTTCCTGAGTTGGAGGAAAGTTGTGTTGGGACCGCTTAACTGGATGAAGTACAAGGGTTAGTCCTGGTATTGCACTGTCACCAGAAAGTTGTTTTATTCACATTCAGGAGGTGCAGAGCCATGGGAAGCAGATCAGCAAGCACTGTGATAAGAGTGTTCTGTGAGGGTTTGTCCATTCTTACCCCATACTGCTGTTGTTGATCTTTTCTCTCCTTGGGTTGTTTTTTTTTTTGTGTTGAAGTGAGTAGGTAAGTAATTTCTTAGCAGGAAAAGAGGAAGGAAGGAAAAATTGTGCCATTAGGACATTTTGTTCCTCTCTGTGGTTTAAAAATGTTGTCTAGGAAACAAAATGCCCTACAGAAGGATGAAGGATGTCTTGCTTCTTTCTCTCCCTGCTTTCTCCTGAAGTTACATTAAATGCAGTGTCTGCCTCCCTTCAACTTTGGCTTTAGGAGCTTTGTGAGATTCAGTGTTGCTGTGTAGTGCCAACACAGAGGTGATAGCTAGGCCATGCATTGGGTTTATTGCAAACACTGAGACCTCTGAATCTCTGCATTTCTGGCTTTAAGCACAGAATAACTGCCATTCCTATTTAGACATCTGAATCTCAGGGAAGAGAAGGGAAGGGAAGGGGAGGGAAGGGAAGAGGTTACCAGGGAGGGTAGATGAGTCCTCATACCTGTACATGGTCTTCAGAGCTCCATGATATGCTGAGACTGGAGTCCTTGGCAGTGCCTGTCTGTTCCATTCTGTACTGGCCAGCTCTGATCCTTGGCAAGCTATTGACGTGGTTCTTGGCTGGGCCAGTTTTTTACCCCTTTCTATGTGGAAAGAAAGTAATTGGTTTAGTGACTGCTCTGCAGAACTGGGAAGCCCAAGACAGAATTGGGACAGCACTGAAGTAGGAGCTGTATAAAAACCACTTAGAAAGATGCTTCCCTTCAGCACTGAGGAGGAAGCATTCCTGTAAAAGGTGAAAATGAGAGAGAAGGCTTGTTCCTTCTTCGCCTCCAAAGGCCTTTTTATCCCATCACCTGTTATATCCAGCCCTTCCCTGTCTACACTAATCCTTTGCCTTCTCTGTGCCACTGCCCCAGTGTCAGGGAACAGGGAGCCCCAGGCATGACGGGTGGCTATGAAGAGTTTACACCAACCTTTCAGTTAGATTGTGTGGCCCAGGGTGTATGAATATTGGATGCTGAGGGGGGCTTTTGCCTCATTCTCTATCAACAAGAGAAGAGGGAGGGAACACTTCAGACCGGACCTGTAATCATCTCAACTTGTTTCAATAGCAAATGCTTCTATTTTTTAATTGAGCTTGAATCCAAAGCTGTGGAGTCATCTGGAAGACTGCTGGATTTATGTAGGGGAGTTAGTATTCCTGGGTCTCTCTGTCTCAATCTACTCTTTTTTCCTTGCCTGCTCAGGTGCTACTTCCCCTGTAGTATATTTTATAGCACTTTGTCCTGTCTAATTTGCCATCTGCTTTTCCACAGACCCCCTTCTGCCAGCATCAGCCTTTACTGCGCGTGCATATGCATCTCTACAGGCAGGGAACCCAGGGATTCTGGCTGCGTCGGCTCCATCTGATGAATGAACCATTCTTATAGACATCTGGTGCTATCCTGGGCAAACTTTCTTCTCTCTCAGCCTTTTTTTTTTATCCCTTTCTCTCCCTCATCCCCCACCCCCATCCACCGCCTCCTTGCTGGATCTGCAGCGTGACTGGAAACAGGCTGAATTAATCAGCAGACTGGTGCTTCACTCTGCTGCTTCTGTCTCATTCTCTGCAGCGCTGGGCTCTGCACAATCTTGCTCTCTCTCCCTCTTTGCTCTCTCATTTTTGGAGGGCAGCAGCAGTGCAAGTTGCTGGGGAAGTGGCACAGGAATTTAGCCCAGATGCTCTTCAAGCAGGCCGATCTCTGGATCCCCCACCAAGGCAAATGCCGCAAAGTAAGTTTCTCTCCCTTAACATTTAAAATCAAAATGGCTTTCCCTCTCTCCCTCCCCAGCCTGCATCCTGCCTGATGTGATGGTGCGTGAAGAGCTTTGAGCTTTTGGGGAAAGAGGTTATGACAGGACATGAAGCAGTGAATGATGATTTTAGCTAGGGAATGGCTTGGTGTTGGAGGTGATGCGGGAAGGAGCTCTGATTTAAACTGCAGATTTAACCCTACAGCCAACAGGAGGGACCAAACATGGTTTTAGCTGCTGACTCCTGCTTTGCTGCCCCTCTGCCTCAGGACTGAAATTCATCTGTTTCTTCTATGGACTTTGATCTGTTGCTCTTGAACCTCCTTATCCCTTTAAAATGTCTGGCAGTGCACCTGCTAGGCTGTATCCTACTTTTAGTCCCCAAAGTCTAAAGAAGCTATAGAAGTGGGGATGGGAAGGAAGCCAACAGGGGGAGGAAGATGTGCTGAAGTTCTGTGGATTTCTGAGTGTTGCTGGCCTCTGGGAGGGGATTAGCATCCCCTGGAGTAAGCTTTGCATTGGCATAGAGCAGTATGCTGTGTGTTGAAGCCAGAATAAATATGAACCCCTAACTGGTCCCTGGACTTGGAGAAATAATGTAACTGGATAAATTACAGTCATTAGAGCTTGGTAATTGCATAGTACAGGTGAACTTAGAAGCACTGCATAAACACTGCCTCACAGCAGCATGGTGGGGCAGGTAACTATGGCTGGGGATTTGCTGCTGCAAACAGGACCCAGGAGACAGACTGAGGAATGTCCAGTTCAAAACTGGCTGTTACCTGGGGAGCAGTCGCCTCTTTCTCTGCTGTTGAGGTGGTACTAGGTGAGGGAGAAGCAAAGCACTGGGCTTTGCATTACCCCTGTAGAAAGGTTGATTGTGCCTGTTGGCATCTGACTGTGCTTTATGGAGGGCATAAAATGTGAGTGTCATTGTCTGGATTAAAATGGACTCTGTTCACACCAAAATGCAGCGGTGATTCAGATGGCTGATTAGCGTGGCTTTGGCCAGATCTCTCAGAGATCTGTGCTCTTGCAGCTGTCTCTCTTTGCAGTGTAAATCTGCAGGCCCTATTAGCAGGGAGCAGCAGGGAGCCTCAAAACCAGCATCCACACCGGAGCCCCCACTGGCACCCAGTTACCAAACTGTGGGGGCTCTTTTGTCCAGGGGCAGGGGAAGGTCTGGGCTGCCATTCACACTGTTGCTGCAGATGGGGGAAGGAGACAGTTGTTGACTATTCCTCTGTCCGTTAATTTGGGCACTGCTGTGCTGAAGACTTGCTTGTTTCATTTGATTTGAGACCACCAACAGCTAAGCTGTGGCTGCCAAGTTCACGTCAGGTGGCATTTAAACCAAGTTTAATAGCTGTGTTCCTTGTGCCTTCTGGTACCTTCCTGGCCTGTCCAGTTTTAAAGACAGTGGTCCCCACAGAGACATAATAAGCCTGACAGAGCTGCCTGAATCATGCAGGTCATGACACATATTTCTTTTTTTTTCTGTGCTTTCCAGTAGTGTTCAGGTGGGTTGGTAAATATTACAATCTTCACAGTAACTACAGATGGTAGGGAGCTGGTGTTCCCATTAAAGAGATGAGAAACTAAGGTGCAGAGGAGCATCCAGTTTTCACGCTGTCACACAGAAATCTGTGGCAGAAGGAAGAACTGAATCCAGCTGTCCTGACTTCAGAGTCCAGAGTCTTTATCAAAAGTTCATCCTGTGCAATAGGAATGTGTCAGGGGGGAGGCTTCCTACAGCCTGGTCACTAGAAAAGCACTGCTGCTAGGAGTCAGGAATTGGACCTCTTTTGAAAAGTAACCAGGTAAGCACTAGGAAAGACAAAAAGCATAACTGGGACCAAGGACATAGGTAGTAAAGGGAAACTTTTGTCCAGAGTGGCCTCTGCATTGGCTTTGCAGGCTACACCTGCATCATTCTGTAGCATAGATGTGCCATTTCAGGCAGTCTGAGCACTAACTTGGCAGCCACAGCTGGACAGAGCCGTAGCATACTGACGTATGATTGCCTTTAGAACAAGAACAAATCCCTCTCCAGGACCAGCCTGCTATAAGAAATGTTGCTCCAAGAAATTGCTTGCTGCCGTGTGTATGATGTCTGCCATCCTTTCTGATGAGACCCCAAAACCCCTGCTATGTGTCATATTGTGCCTTATCCTAAGCAAGAAGCTGACTGACAGTACTACGTGCAAATATATTTGGTGGAGTTACTCCTTCTCACGTGTTTCTGAAGCTATCAATAACTCTTACATTTCAGGAGGTGTAATCCCTGAAGTAGATTAATAGCCTGCAAACTGTCGTTGTTAAATTAAAAATGACCTTCTTTTTTTCTGCTAAGGAATGCAAAATAGCTCTCAGAAAAAGGAAGACCGTTCTGCTGCTCAGTTTCCCACCTCCAACTGTTTAAATCTGAAAAGCAATTGAACAGGAGTGTTAAAAAGGGGCCTAGTGTGTGCAGCATGGAAAGAGGGAAACAATCTGACAGCTGCCTCGTAGGGGCTTTCCGTACCACTCTGAATCGGAGGGGTGGATCTGCAGACTATGAAAATTGAAGCTTCTAGCAAATCTTTGGTTTTCTATTCCCTTATTTGTTTAAACAGTCTTTGTAAAGGCACTTACATTTGCAGTCTGGGTGAGAAGCTGGTATTCTGCAAGAGACTGAATCCACAGCGGACAGAGGATGATTCAACCCACTTTGCTCTGTAAAGCAGAGAACATATTTGTGCTTCAGTATTATTTTAAAAAATACTTGGCACTTGTGATACACCACCACATATTATATCAACATTTATTGGTACAACAAGCAAATATGCTACTATGGATGTGTAATGGCTGTAGCAAAATATAAGATGACTTATACTAATATTTTGTGTTCATTCTGACCCCTGCTTGTTTGCTCCTCTTGAAGGAAGGAGCGAGACTGCTGTCTTTCATTGGATAGCAGAGTGTGTGAGAGTAGCTGATAAACTTGTAAGATATTCTTGAATGGTTCTATGTGTAGAAGAACAGGATGGGAATTTTAGGAGAGATCAGGAACCAGTGGTGATCTTGTGTGAGGATGAATGTGGGCTGTGGGAAGTGGACATGAGTAGGTGGTGATGCTCAGGAACAGCTTCACATTGTGGGAGGAAAAACCAGAAGGTAACAATTCTTTTCCTATTTACCAGTTTGAAAATGCTCCTGCAACCCATGAGGAAGGCAAAGGAAACCCTCTTGCTGTGAGCCAGGCAAGGGTACAGATTTAAACAAGCTTCTGGATCACTGGCTATTTGCCACCTAATTTCCCCCTGTCAACCTACCGAGGGCTGGCTGCGAAGAGGAGGCAAAGAAAAGTCTACAGACCTGTGTCTCCCCTTCTCCTAGCTCTGAGCTGCTTCTTGTCTCCTTCCTGAAAAGCCAAACCAGCTCCTTAACCTGGACATTTGCTAGATGTAGCTCAGGTTCCCTTTCCCTAATGTTTACAGGCAAGCTAAGCAGTAATTTAACATGTAGGATATTTACTGATAAAGTGGAGAAACTCACGCATCTTTTTGTCTTTCCATCCAGTTCACGCCTCAGCACGTTCATTCCCTCTAGGAAAAAAAATAAATCACACAGACAAAAAGAATCTCCTGCACTGAGTGTTTTTCTTTAACAGCCACCCTGCAGATGACAACCCCCGAGAGGCAGCCACGGCATCAGCCGCAAGGCAGAGGGTTGCAATCATCCCCTGCTTACCTGCCTTCAGTCACTCCTCTTGGACCAAGGCTGGGATAGCCAAGGCAGGGGTCACCTCCAGAGGAGCCCTGAGTGTACTTAGAGCCTCATGTGCTCTCCAGCCTCTCAAGCAAAGGAGAAAGCAACTGCTCATTTTGTCCTCAGGACTTTTTCCCTTTAGGCATGGGCAAAAAATTTATTGTCGCTTTTTTCTTTCTGTTGTTTTTTTTTTTCAGTGGAAACCCTCTGCTAAGGCTGCTGGATTGGAAGGTGTCTTGCTGGTTTTGTTTTGTCCTGAAAATTAGCAGATTACTCTTTGAACACAATTTTCCAAAGCAAAGATGTGAATGTTGAGGGTTTTATTAATGAACTGACACCTCCTGTGAATGGTTTCTTCACCCTGGGGTGCTCACCTCCTGTTTTGTGGCCAAAAGAGCACTTGCAGCTGATGAAAGGCTGGAAAGATCCCTCTGGGACAGCTTAAGAGCACCCAGGTTTGCCATACACAAAGGTTTACTTTAAATCACTTGAAAAATGCCTCATTAGCAGTTGATGACTTAGTAGGGCAGCTCTTGTTATGAAAACCTAGAGCTGCCCCTTGCCAAGAGCTCAGTGTGGCTCTTCTTGCCTGTCCCTTTCATGCTTTGGTTCCAAGCACTTTCCCTTGATGCTCAGCAGCAGTAGGTTTATCTGAGTCTCCACAGGCAGCCTCACACTCACATTATTGCAGCGTTTCCTTACCAGGCTGGCTCTGCCTGTTTGCCAAATGATCTGTGTTTTAAGTGTCAGGATGGGTGTTTAACAATCCCTGCCTTTCCTGCTGTTCTTCTTCCCCAGCCCTGCCACACTCTGTGCTTGTCCTTTCTCACCTGCTCCAGCCACCTTCCTTTGTGGCTGCCCTTACCCTGACTGATACCGTGGCAGAACAGTAACTCCTGGGTAAAGACTGGAGCAGATGTGCACGTATTTCAGGAACCTTTCTGATTACCTCTTGATTTGATGCTTTTTTTCTGCTTGCTGCCTGATGTGATGTGGCAGTTTCTCTTTCCAGGCAGCGTGACTCTACTAGATGTTGGCAAGAAGTGCAGCTTCCCTCTCATTTCTTCTGTAGCTCTTGATGTATCCATTAAAACCAGCTTGGTGTCTAAGCAGACTTTGCTTTTCAGTTGAAATCCCTCTTATTATTGCTGCCTTTCATTCTGGGCCTTTTATCTGTCTGCTTTCCCTGGGTTGGAGAGGACACGTGGTTTTGTGGGTGCTTTGCTATGCCCCAAACAGCCAGCAGTCAACGGACAGAGAGAAGCAGCCTTTTTGTCCCTTGCTCCGTGTCGCTGTCGGGCAGTGGTGCTGGTGGTGCAGCAGCAGCTCTGTCTCCAGCTGCTCTGCCTGCCATCTTCTCCTCGGGGAGCCTCTGAGAGACTCCTCTGTTTTCCTCCTGTGCTGATGTTACCTGGGCTGCTTCCAAGAACAACACAGAACTGCTTCCTCTATTCCTAAAGCTGACACAGAGAATGAAAACTACAGCAGGATTATTTTTAGTTCTGTAAAAGTGCAGCTGAAGCAGCATTGCAAGACTCTGCTTGGCCAGAATTTGCTGTTTCAAGTTGTTCCTGATAGGGTGAGGAGCGTGCGTTGTAGATGGTGGTTTAAGGAGCATCTAGCTGCTGTGCCTTGATGCTTACATTACAGTTTTGGATTGGACCATCAGTGTGAATGAGTCTGAACTCTGAGATTAGTTTCTGGTAAGTGTTGATCACAAAGCCCCTCAGTTAAGGAACAGGAAGAAGAGTGCAGCTCATAGCTGAGCTGTGCTGGCCGAGCTAGGTGCGTGCGTGCAGCTCCCCAAGAGCAGATTCAGAGCCTGCTGGGTTTGGCTGGGCTGGCAAGAGCTGCACCTCCTGCCCGAGCTGCGTTTGCTGGGCTGTGTCACACAAGTGGGGACTGAAGGGTGACGCTTCTTGTCTGCTTTGTGTTCGATAGCTCTGTACTCAGTAAACAGCACATTTAACACATGGGATATCCCACGTGCTGTACACTCTCAGGGTGTTTGTGTTTAAACATGAAATGCAACTGAGGACTTGCATTGACCGGCTCCCTGATGTCTGCTGTAGCCCTCATGGACACCTGACTGCTTTTCCTTGTCACTTCACTTCCAGTCCTCTGGTATCCACAGTGCCTCGCAGCAGCCTCTGTGATTTGAAGGGAAGGAAAGTGCTTGTGTTCTTGCCCCAGAAATACAAGTGTTTACCCCACTTCCATGTTATCAGCATCTTACAGCAGTGCTTTCCAGCTGGCATGCTCTTGGGTTGCATCCATTCAGGCTGCTGCCTCTTTACTGACCAGTGCAGGAGCAACGCTCTGGGCTCCGTATGCTTCCTTCAAGTCCAAGTGCCTCCCTTGCATGTTCACACAATTCAACACTTAAAACTCTAGTGGTTTCTGTTGTAAAATGGAGAGTTGATGCTGGAATCTTGTCTCCTTCTGAACTGATCCACAGTCCAGCACTTAAATCTGGAGGTTTCTGTGTCAAAGCAGCCACAGAGGTGGGGTTCGTAACCAAAACTTTGTAACAAGCAGCTGTGGAAATCCAACCCCTCTCGCTTAGAATTGCAGATATTCTACTACTTCGTTATTAGTACTGTTAGCAAAATACATCCTGTATCATTGGATTTCTACCATAACTGTGTTCTGCTGTCTCTACAAGCTGATACCAGTTCAAGCCTGCATAACCTTGGAGCTGAGCAATGTCCCTTTGTATTGTCCTCAGCCACTGCTGATTAGAATCTTGTTTCGCAGAAATGACTTGGTATTGTGCTTTGATAAAGTATTTATCCAGCACAGTCAGGACCCGTTTGTTTACCTGATACTATCTAAGTGCTCAAATTCCAGCCAGCAGTCTAAAGTTCACAGGAGGGAAGATGATTTCAGAAAAATAGAGAATCAGATTGGTGATGATGAGAGCAGGCCATTCACGGTAGGTTGCTCGGTCACAGCTACCAGGAAAAAACCTAAAAAGAAAATAAAGAACTAAACAGTTTGTTTTTTCTGGCACCTCAGGATGAGATGACCTCAAGTTTGGGCCTTACCACAAACAAAGCCCTCACGATCCTGAGAGACCAGCTGTCAGCTCTGCTGGAGGGGTATCAGAAGGAAAGGAAAAAAGTGACTTCATGGAAGGTGAGGCATCAAACAGCACAAGGCTGAGCACTCAGTTTCCCCTTCTCCAAGTAAAGCTGAAGATCAAACAAAAGTTGGCTGCATTCCCTCCCAGACTGCTGCTGCAGAGGGCTGGGTGTAGAACTGCTAAAGTCCTTGGGAACAGTACAAGGAATCTACCTAAGGGTATGTTTCTCACAGCATTTCTCTCCTGGGTGCTGGAGCTCTACAGGAGCTTAGTTGTACCTGTGAAGGACCTCAGGGCTTCCAGAGCCACTAAGAGCAGCATGCCTTAGAAGTCCTTATCAGGTGGAGAGAAAGAGCTGTGAACCTCAATGATCTCCAGATGTCCACCATGTTTGTCTGAGGCCTGTGTTGAATACAAAGTGCTGGTGTTTATGCACAGTGCTTAAATGTTCAAAGAGTTCCTTGCTTGGTTAGTGACAATGGAGCAGCCTGGCACAGAAGCCTTTTCATTCTTCCATGAAAGAGTAGAGCAGAGCATTCACCCAGACTCTCCCTGCTGAGCTGCTGTTAGTGCTGCAGCATTCACATCACTGATCCGGGCTGCTCTGTGTCGTGTTCAGGGGTTTTACAAAGTTGTGTTCACCCTGGAGGGTCAGCTGCTGCCTTCAGCCTCTCTCCCTCTCCTTTTCCAAATGTCTGGCTCTGTATTTTATGAACGCTGAGTGTCTGCTGCTCTCCTTTCGTAGGAGGTGTGGAAGAGCAGTTTTCTGTACCATGGTAACCGTTGCTCCTGTTTCCACTGGCCTGGTGCATCTCTGATGCTTCTGGCAGTGCTGTTGCTGCTGTGCTGCTATGGGAGCCAGCCACAGGGGAGGTAAGCAAAGCATCCTACGCTGGTTAACTGAAGCACAGTGGTAGTTTTGTATCATCTCACCACTGTCTGTGGCTGACATAACAGTTTTGTCCTTCCTTCTGTTTGGATATCTAGACGTTAGCATACTCACACTGGTAATTCTGTCCCTATCAGTCCCTTCCACAAAACTTCAGCCAACTTAATTCTACCTCTGATAGACCCATAGAGTGTCCTATGGAGAGAGATTTTTTTTTTTCCCCTACAGCATTCCTACCTAGATCTTAAAAAAAATCCTAAGGCATTATCATAGTTAGGAAGGATTTTGAAATTGGAGAAGTTAGTGGGTGTCAATGTTTAGCCCATATCCAGGCCTGAACTACAGCAGTTGCTCTATCACCCAGTGACCCCTCTGAAGGGGGATCCCCCAATTAAGAAGAGGAATCAGGAAAAGGAGAGCACACCCACAGGCTGAAATGAAAACAAATATAATGAAACAGTGAAACTAATACCAATATAAAGTATACAAAGTTATACTCAGCCCAGCAAGCAAATGGCAGTCACAATAAACAGGAAATCAGTCCTCAGGAGCAGAATGGTGAGCAAGCCCCTCCAGAGACAGACAGAAGCAGGATCAAGAGGAGCCCCTATCCTCAGAAAACTTTCCCCTTTATAGTGAGAGTGATGTTTATGGTATGAGATACACCTGTAGCCAGCTTGGGTCAGCTTCTCTGGCTGACAAAACTGCTGATTGCCTGCAGCCCATGGCTGGCCTAGGGTTCTGTCCCAGAGAAACCAGGACAGTGTCTCATGAGAGAATTTACTGTGCTGTCACGTGTGCCATAGCATGCCTTACCTGTATTTGTAAGGGTGTTTTTTTAATAGAGTCAGGTCCTCTCAGACTTCTCTGGTGGCATTCTTCTAAAGAAGAAGTGTGATCATAGTTCCCCTGGTTTTCTTTTTTAGCCATATGTCTGTGGGATGTAGGAATAAACAACGGAGCGGGTGTGCATTTATCTCTGTGGGTGGCTGGCAGTGTATTCTGCTCATTTACTCCAACCTCATCTGTTTTCTGCTTTCTTTTGCTTTGCTGTGTAAAGCCAAGGTGCTGAGATAGTTAATGCTCTGGCACTCTTCCTCCTCCTCCTCTTGGATCTCTTCATGATCGGGCGTCAAGAGAGGCTGAAGTGCAGAGAGGTGGAGAGGAGACTTCAGACAATCATCGATAAGATAAACGGTGAGGTCTCATTCATCTGTCTGTCATTTGCATTTGTGTTTTCCTCCCCTTGGATTTTTCTCCAGACCCGAATTACACATTGAGCTTACTAACCTTCCCCTGCGTGATACCAAAACCGGCTGTGACAATTGTGTCCTGCTCTTGCCTGGCCTGTAGAATAGTTACTGAGTGGCCATGTGGCTGCGTGCTTCCAATCTGTGCGTTAGCAGGTAGGCGTCTGTTATGTCTGGGCTTTGGAGTAAGTCGAATCCTCAGTATCTTACAAAAATATCTGCCTTGTAGCAGATGATGAGAGAAGAATACGTGGGGTTGTACCACAACATAGAACAGAAGGAAATAAATTGCTGCATGTGAGCATCGTCTCAATGGGGGCTTTTGAGCCTGAGGCGGCAGCTCATTTCGGTGCAGCAGTTTTAAGGACAGCCCTTAGCTTTTCCGTTGTACAAGTATGTTTTTAAGGTTATAAAATGACTACATTTAGTTGTTAATACTGGGTGGAGAGAGAGAGGGGGAAGAGCCATCAAGGAGAAAGGGAAAGATGATGAAGGATCATGGGAAGGGACTGGGTTTAACACTGGAGGACCTATAGCCGCTATAGGATTTAAGTTGATGCATGATTTGCCCCTCCAAAATTGTTATCACTTAATTCTTTCACACTTTGTGCTTTCAGATACACTTGGCAAGGAGGTGAAATGGCCAGACTCCATGTACCCTGACCTTCACATGCCTTACGCTCCATCCTGGTCCCTTCACTGGGCCTACAGGGATGGTCATCTTGTCAACCTGCCTGTGAGCCTGTTAGTAGAAGGAGATGTCATTGCTCTGAGGCCAGGCCAGGAGTCATTTGCTTCTCTGAGAGGCATTAAGGTAACTTGCTTATTTCCTTGCCCTCTAACAAGATATTTCCCAGGATTTTCTTGCTAATACTCTAATTCCCAGTGTACAGATATTGGAGTGTTTGATTTCTTCTGACCTTGAAAATAGCTTGAAATTCCAGTTCAGTCAAGGACAGTGCTTTGTTAGACAGACTGCTTCCTCCCTGTGAACTCCCAAACCCCATGGACAGGAGACACTAGTGGGACACCAAAACACCATATTTCCTTCTCTTACAGGTCAAGGGGAAATTGTAATGCACTGCTAAATATAACTGGAGTGATATGACATACAAAGCTCCTACTTTATCCTGGGTTTTATGTGGAGAAATAAATTTTGTCTGCTTTAACCTTCTCCTTGCTATTGATTTAGTATAAAAGAAGATAATATAAAATACCTGGGGCAGAAGTAAATTAAAAAATCAATTACAAGATCTATACAAAGATTTTGCTGCTTGAAGAAGTTTGGAAAAAGTTTAAAGCTTGAAATTTGCCTTTGTTGGTTTTTATCAAAACTTTCACACCAAGTGCCAGTTTTTACGTAATAACCTAATGTACTTGAACATAAGCATTTCATTTTAGCTAGTTTAGCTAATGAATTCTTGAGAGTTGAGAGAGGAAACTGTGTCAAGCATGTATTGTGTCACTTGGAGTGGGAGAGGTCCTGCTGCACTAAATCTCCAGTCCCTCGCAGCAGAATTCCACTGGTGCCCTGACTGTGCAGCCTTTGGGCTCTCTGACTGTTTTTCTAGGATGACGAGCACATAGTTCTGGAGCCAGGAGATCTTTTTCCACCTTTCTCACCTCCGCCCTCCCCAAGAGGAGAAGTGAAGAAGGGGCCTCAGAACCCTCAGTTGTATCGTCTTTTCCGTGTCTTGAAGACCCCAATAATTGATAATGTCAGGTGGGTTGAATCCAGCACGCGATGCCTGCACAGCTTGTCTCTGTCCTTGTTGCTGCCAACAAAGAATAAGACTTACCAGTCCAGGACAGGAGTTTTCAAATATGCTGTGCTGTGTTTTCTTTATTACCTGGGAATGCTCTAAGTCTTGCTGTCCATCTTCAATTGTCCTTCCTAACTTGTAGGTTAGGGTAATGTATCAAACCACATATATGCTGAGTGTTGCTGTTCAGCTCATTGCTTTCCAACTGAAATTGATCAGTGCAAGGAGGTCACAGATCTCATGCATTCGATGTAACTAGCGATATGACACCCTTTGGTCAACTGAGATACAGAGATCTGAAGTCCTGGTGGGGTTTCAGTACGTGTTGGGGTGATGGAACCTTCCTGTTAAGCGGGTGAGGAGACCTGGGGAGTTTGCTCAACAGCACTGCAAATTTACCATGGCAAGTGCAATGCTGGTATTGTAGAACGTGGCTTCTCTTTTGAAGATCATCTCTCATAGCATAGGATGAACACAGCGTTCTCATCAGGTCTGCTGGGAGGTTTATATTTGAGGAAAGTGCAGGGCTAGGATCTTGGTTGCTGAAATCTCAAGCTCTTTTCCATTTTTTAGGTGGTGTCTGGAGATGGCTTTGTCACGTCCTGTGACAGCCCTGGATAATGAGAGGTTCACTGTACAGTCAGTGATGCTGAAATATGCTGTCCCTATTGTACTGGTAGGTCTCATTTCAAGCCTTTGTTGTGGAATATATCCATGTTTTGTCAATAAAGGTGAAGAATTTGCAGCCATCAGCAGGAAATGGTGGCCAGGCCCTAAGCCATGCAGCTGACTCTGTGTGTACCTAGGGTAGTTCATAAAAGCAAAGATGCTGAGCCATCTAGCTGTAAGAGTGGAGGGAAGAACTGCAACAGCACACCAAGTATATCTTCCAGACTTTCCCAGGTCTGAGAATGTTACAAGGCAGTGAAAATCCTTCCCTACCAGCTCTAGTAGCTGACAGTGTCACCTCTGTTTGAACTGCAGGCTGGCTTCCTGATCACCAATGCTGTGCGCTTCATTTTCAAAGCTCCTGGAATTGCCACTTGGCAGTACACTCTTCTTCAGCTTCAGGTAAAGGAGAGCTTTGAGCTCCACTACACCTCCTCCTCGGAGCACCACCGAGGCTGCTTCCCTCCCTCAGCAATGTGCTTCATCCTCTGACAGTGTCCTGTGCACACCCTTGTGCGTGCTGGATCCAGGAGCAGGACAACAGCTCTACCCCAGCCATTTCTCTTAGGCTGCCCTTTATGTTGTTTGCTTGCTCTCACTTGCCATGTATGTATATATGTGTGTGCATATATATATAAGGTATCCCTTGCCTTTAAACATGTAAGAGTTTATGCCAAATTCAGCAGGAAAAATGCTTGCAAGTTGGTGTGATTTATTCACGGCCTCCTTTGTTCCAAAGCCCTAAGGGGGGGTGTCTCCCCTACTGTGCTTCTCCCTGTGTTCCACTGCTTCCAGTGTGAGCAGTCTCCTTCCTTCCTGCCATTGCCTTTGGCCCATCCTCCCGCTGAGGTGGAAAAGATGACACGTGAGAGGTGTGACTTCTTATTGTCTCTGTGCTTGCTGGTGATTACAAGGTTTTTTTCAGGTGAATGGTGTCCTACCCATCCTTCCCTTGCTCTTTCCTGTCCTGTGGATTCTTGCTACAGCCTTTGGAGAAGCCAGAGTCTTGGCCCAGATGAGCAAGGCCTCATCCACCTCACTGGTAGGTGTCTCTCCACGTCAAACCGTTGCAGGAGATGAGAAGGGCTCTATGAAGTGAGCACAATGAGTTCAGCAGATGTGTGCATGTAATTGTAAAAGCTTTGGATCTTTGGTTGTCCCAGCTATGTCCTCTCTGTGGAGCACAGTGTGACTTTCTTGAACAGATATTTTAAATTTTTCAACCCATCTACAGATAGCCCAAGGTGATAGGAAGCTCCAATGATTCTGTAAATCTCTTCAAGGCATGTGCTTTCTATCAGCTAAATATAATCTGTCAGAGAGGTCAACATGGAGATAAATACCCTGTGGTGGCTATAACTGGGGAACGTTCGGCCACCGAGGAGGAATGGGATACGTGAGATCCTCTGCAATCCCCTGTTTTAACGTGTGGGCTGAACAGCCCTTTCCTGAGGCTCTGGGGCTTCGCTTGCAGGCACGGCCTTTGCAGTGAATCAGGGAGTAAGAGGAATTTCTGGTGGTTTTGCTGGTTTGGGGAGTGGGAGTTTGGTAGTCTTATGGGTGTGTGATTCTGAACTGGATGCGCTGATGGGTGTCTCTTGTTCTATTCTGGTGACAGTGTTGGTGAGATGCATTGTGCTATGTTTGTTTTCTGTGCTGACCTGTGTTATGCCTGTAGTTGAACAGTTTCTCTCTCCTTGTCCTTCTTCAGCCACTGTGGCCCTGGGTCTGTATTTTCTAGTCTTTTCCCTAAAGGTTGTACATGACTGAGCTACCTGTGTCCTGGGAGGGAGGACACATTACCTCCCTCAGCAGCATTTGAACCATTACCATCACTTTTCAGTGTTTTCTCCACTTTACCTTTTCCACCCATTCTTAGCATTGCTTGATTTCTGTCTTTGCAACTTTCTTCTATCCCTTAACACCTTGTTGTTTGGCTGGGAAAATCTGAGCTCCTCATCTTCCCTGCTTCATCACTCCCAACATAACCATTTGCCCTGTCCCTTGTACTTGCACCTCCCTTGTGTTCTTTCCTGTCCTCTCCTTTTTCTTGTCCAGGCAACTCACTCTGTCCAGCCAGCTCTTTCTGTGACATCTCAAACATTATCCTCCATCCTTGCTGCTGCAGAACAAACATGATGTGCCTTGGTCATCTGCCCCCTTGACTAGGGCAGTCTTCTCTTGGCCTTTTTTTTTTCACTCCATCCTTCCTCTCTACTCTGTTCAAAATGTAGCAGGTAAGATCCTCTTCCTCTCCAACCACTTGGCCTGTGTGGTTCTTTACTCTGCCTTCTGCCACCTCCGATCATAATCAGGCTGGTTGATTCCCAGTTTTTCAAGGCCATAGGTGACCCTTGTAACTGGTTAGTCAGACATCTTGCAGCACACAAACTGAGTCCCTTCCTCAAAATACATTACTACAGTTGGACCACAGCAGCATTCCTTTTAGAAAGGAATTTCATGTTGGTTTGAAAACATCAGTACTGCCTTTGATGGGTTGTTTCAGAAATTATTTACCTTCACTGCTAAAAATGGGCATTCTGTGTTAGTGGGAATTTTTGTAGTATCTGATTTCTAGCCCTTGGAACATTTACACCTTTTGTCTCCTAGATTTAAGAGCACGTCAGTCAGTTTTCTGGTCTGTTGTAGCTACTCACATTCCCTTTTACCATCTCTTTGGTTAAGTAAACAGATTAAGCACCTTGAGTCGCTATAAGCATATTTTCCAACCCTCTGAGCTTTCCCTTGGCTTTCCTTTTAGCTTTCTCCCGTGCTTCAGGATCACTGTAGAACTATGAATCTCCAAACCTCACAAAAGAATCCAGTAACATTTGTGATTGTGCTAAATTTCAGGATAATTTGGACTTTCTACTCCACGTTCCCTAGTTAATACAACAAAGACTCATATTAAATCTTTTAGCCACCACTTAAATGGCCAGGCTGTGTTCAGCTGATTATCGACAGCATTACTGCTTTCTAAGATAGAGTCCTGATCCTGTTAAGTCCAACCTTCATTTTTGCTCCTAGGTATGCAACCTTACTTTTTGTGCCTGTTGCTATGCATGTTTTTGCTTATTTACCAAGCAGTCCATATTGTTCCCTAACAGTGGTCTGTTCTCTTCATGGCTGGACCCTGCCTCAAGCTTTGTATAGTTTACAGTCTCTATCAGTAATGGTTTTTTAGGTTTCTTTCAGGCTATTATTGAAATACCCCAAATTTGTCCCTGTTTGAGCTAGTAACACGTCTTACTGCAAATAGTTCCTTGGTTTCCATTTGGAATAGTCTTTCCAATATATATAATCTGGGCCCTATTTCTCCAGTATTTTTGTTAGAAAACCAGTAAAGCTTTTTGTATCAAGTCAAAGTACCAAGTGGTCTATGTCAAAAGCGTTACTTCTATCAGTCAAATTTGTAATTCTGTCGAAAAAGGTATCACAATAGTTTGATGAGATTTATTACTCATGTACGTGTGGTGTTTGGCGCTGGTTGTATTATTCCACTTCTTCTAATGGAGTCTCATATTAGCTGCTCTGTTATTCTGTCTGAAATCAAAGTCTGTCTGGGGTCCTGTGGTAACTCAGTTTGTTCTCCTTACCCTTTTTAGGCATTGGCACCACGTTAGCTTTCTTCCGTTGCACTGGGACTTAATCTGCACTTCAAGCCTTGTGCAAAATCAGCAGTTACAGTCAGAAAGTTGTCCAGACCTGCTAATTTAAACATATTTACTTTCAGTAGCTAATGTTAGAATGGAAAATATTTCCTAGTTATCCTATGGCATGATTATATCACTGAATAAGGAAAAGCAATATTAATTCAACACGTCTGCCTCGCCTGCAGACTTGCACTTTCTTCGACAAGCAGTGGACTGGCTTTAGTTACCTACTGGTATACTTTTTCTTACTTTCATGTTAATTTTTACTTCTCTTTTCAATCTGGGCTTTTAATTTTTACTATGGGATTGTCGCTCTTTAAAATTGTGATGAACTATTGTTAAACAGTTCCTAATTATCCTTCATAGTTCTCGCTTCAATTTATTTCTGACAAATTTGTCTAGGCTTTTTTCAGCTTTGTTAAACTGATCCTTTTTAAAGTGACAGATACATGCAATTATTATTTGGGGTGTCATTTTATTTACATACAAAATGTAATTGCCATATTCACTTATGCTTATGGATATACTTAAATTGAAAGTGTTTTTTCAAATGACATCTACTGTGGAATTTCTTTGTGCTGGATGCACAGATTTTGAGCTAGTTGCCACATGCTAGTGCCCTGCTATAATTTCTTTTCCTTTCCTATCCACTTCCAAATCTTATCACCTCATTCCTCTGTGTCCATTGTGTTCCAGGCACCTGCTTTTACAACCACTCTTCTAGCTCCCTTCTTTTAACTGACCCATATCGCTTAAAAACAGATCAATCAATCCTGGCTCTTGCTGTCTAAAAATAACTGTCCAGAAAGAGCCTCCTGTGGGTCTAACTGCTGATATTTTCTCTGTAGACATTTAGGTAATGACTGTGTGTTCTGTGATGCCCAACACCAAGCACTTTGACTGTGCTTCGCAAGTAGATAAAGACACAGTCCATTAAAGACTTAATTGCTTTGATGAGTTATTGGTCTGCCTTGGTATAGCAATTCCCACAGAGCAGGACTCCTGCTTGCTTCTCTCTGAAGGTCCAGGATTTAGGGAAGCATGCTCCTCATGACACATTTCTGAGCACAATTATAGTAACTGGTCTCTTCTCTTGCTGCAGCTTGCTAAGTTTTCAGAGGACACTCTCAGCAGCTACACAGAGATGGTGTCTTCTCAGGTACTATTATTATAAATTGTTTTCTTCCATCTTCACTGCAGAGCTTCATTATATCCTTTCCCTTCCTCTCTCATCTCCTGCTTGTTCCTAGACCCTTTTTACTTGTGTTGGTTGTCCATTGTCATTCATTTGCTGCTTTGATTTGCTGTGCATGCAGGTTGCATGTCTTTTCCATACACCTTCCCATGTAAATGACTGCTCTGCTGACCAGAGATTGAGGTGACTTTGATACTGAGTCCAGTTGTGCTTTTCTGAATATTGCAAATGGTTTGAAATCAACCTTTTCTGTCCTGAGGAAAGTACTTCTTCCACGTCCTCCCTGTTCCAGGAGTAAAATGAACTTTTTATGGTGCGTGTCAGAAAGAAGGGAAGTATTTTGCTTGTACCAGAAAAACCTCCTTCTTCAAGCCAGAAATAAAGAACAGAGAGGGTGGCAGTCAGCACCAAGACCAGACGTGAGGGGAGGACCATGGGATGTTCAGGCTTTTTAGAAGTCTGATCCTGTTTCATAGGCTCCTTAACAAACTTAAGCACATGACTAGACACATAAACACTCAGAATACTGTTTTTCTGAGGGACTAACTGTATCTGGCCACTTGATAAATTGCATCAGCCAGATTAATGAGGTGGGCAGAGGAAAGACACTTTTCTGTCTAATCTGGCACTGAGATTGCCCTTTCCATAAGGAGGCAGATGGACTCCTGGAGTGGTTAAAAAGCCTTAGCTGTGATAAGAATCAGTGACTCCAGCCACGCAGAGGAATGCACGTGGATGCACACACACACACACACACACACACACACACACGCTTCCTTTGCGAAGTATTTTGTTGTCTTTCTGTGGCAGTTCATCATTTAATTTAGATGTTTTTCAAGTGTTAAATGGGAGTGATTCAAGCTGACCTTCCTTGTTGAAAAGATCTGCTTCTTTTCTTTTGTGCTTAGGCAACATTTTTCCTTATGAGAAACTGGTTTAAATTAGGGCTTTTTTCTTCCTGGGGATAGCTCATGATTATTTTGCGGTTGAGCTTATGGTTGTACTGACCCTTGGTGTCTAAAGATCTTGATCTATGGAGCTTTGGGGAAGTGCTCTGCAGTGACAGCATTCCAGAACAGCAGCTAAAAAGCAGTAAAATAGCACTGTAATGCAGAGCTGGTTTTGCTGGCTTTAGGAGTGCACAGACAAAAATATACAGCTCTGGTGCTTGGATTGATTGTTGATATCCAGACTCCTCTGAAACATTTTCATGTGGAAGTTGAAGAGTACCAACCTGACATCTTAATTTTGCAAAATATCCCCTTCTTTCAGTTTCTTACCATGCTGATTACAATTCATTTGTAAAGGATGGAGTAGACAGGGCACCTTGGCTTTATGTCCAATGTTGTCACTGCCTCAGTAAGTAACCTTGAGCAAGTCCTCTCATCACAGCAGCTCCATTTACCCAGTGTGCAGCATGGTGATCATAAGCTCAAGACATCAAACTCTATAATCCAAACAGATGGGAGTTACTTTAGGAAAAATTACTAAGATGTAACAACTGATTCACTCCAGATGAAATCACTTCAGAATTCCTTCCTTCTTTTTTGATAGACAAAGGTAGTTTCAGTGAATTCTTAATTCCACAATCAGACTGTCTGTTAGCATCCTCTGGGAGGGGCAAAAATGCCTTTCTCTTGAGAACATCAGCACTGTATCAGTTAACAGGTTCCCACGGAGACTGGTGGTTAACTTGCAGTGTATCACTGTGTTGAACCTGAAAACAGGTAATGTCATGCTTCCTTTTGTCCTTCTCTCCTCTTATCTTTCACTGAATGTGTCTCTAATTGGCTGATGTTCTCTGCTTCCCTTGGCAGGAAATGATACGCTGTATCTGGAGCCACTTCCTCTGTGTTTTGAAAGGCAAATCCCCAACTCTGAGCTTCACTTCCAGCTTGCTCCATAGTCTGGGATCTGTCACTGTGAGTATTGCTGGGTTGTCAGAGGGAGGAGTCTACTTGGATGCTTTATTTACACAGTTCATGTCATCCTTCCCTGAACATAGGCTGTTAGCAATCAGTTCACTCTGCTAGAATTTGAAACCTTTCAGGCACCTGTCTTTGTAGAAGAGTCTATAACTGTCTTGTCTTGTTCAAGCAGCACATTTGCCGGCTAAAATAATGGTTAGAGATACTCTGTGGCATCTAACAGGATATCTGTATTTTCCAGCTCTGGTTCTAGTCCCATAACCCCCTTGACTCCTGTTCAAGAACCAGCTGGTTCCAGTCCTGATAAGGTACTAGCCAGTGAAACAGGTTGAGTAGCTGCTTCCTTCCCATGGTCTTCATGCCTAGTTTTGCAATATTCTGTGATAAAATTGGTGTTAAACAACATATCAATACCGCTAAAGCAAGGAATTCTCAGATTTCTTGGAGGGTTATTAGGTGCAGTTTCTTAAGCCAGAAGGTTGGCAAAGAAGGGGCTTGTCTATCCTCCTATGTGCTTATTAAATTTGTGATATTTACAACTATGCATGAACACTGAGACATGTTTACACTGAGATTCTGCTTTCTTGGGGGTGTTGTGGGATGTTCTAGGTGCTCTGCTGTGTAGACAAGCAGGGGATTCTTTCCTGGCCAAACCCCAGCCCAGAGACTGTTCTGTTCTTCAGTGGGAAGGTGGAACCACCTCATGATAGCCACGAAGATCTGACTGATGAGCTCTCTACACGGTCCTTCTGCCATCCTGAAATGGAAGATGAGGTGAGTGATGTCCTCCAGAATGTAGTATGTTGGCTCTAATCATAGTTTGACTGACACGCACAACATGGTATTCTAGAGGAGGCCCTTTGCTTGTAGAGAAGTCCCGTGCCATAATTCTTTGTTTAAAAGATGAAGAGGCAGCAAGGTTGAGATCCTCTTATATAGGAGTCCTAAAGCAGCAGGTGAATCAGTAGTGGCTCACATTTGACCACTGAGTCACCACTGTTCATTTTGTTGGTCTCTTGCAGCCCCATGAGAGAGATGCTTTGCTCTCTGGCCCCCTGGCAGACACAGTCCACATGACTAATGAGCAAGAGAGGAACAACTGGTCTAATGACCCTCCAAAGGCCCCTGATGCCCATGCCCACCGAAAGCCAAACAGCAGAAGCAAGCATCCCTCTGGGTCCAATGTGAGTTTTAGCAAGGACACGGAGGGTGGAGAGGAGGAACATACTCAGGTAAGACATACTGAAGAGGCACACAAGTAGTCTTTTGTGGGGCTATAAACCAGACTTAAACCCATAGAGCCTCCCCTTTGAGGAATGTACTTGGGAATTCCCTGCTGGATTCTAGGCTCAAGCTGTATTCATTGTAACCAACTAGAATTTTCCTGTCTGTTGGATCAGGTGGTTGGTGACAGTGAGGTGTTGGCTTGCGAGGCTGAAGACTTTGTGTGTGACTACCACCTTGAAATGCTTAGCCTGTCCCAAGACCAGCAGAACCCCTCCTGCATCCAGTTTGATGACTCCAACTGGCATATGCACTTGAATTCCCTCAAGCCTCTGGGCCTGAATGTGCTGCTCAATCTCTGCAATGCCAGCGTGACAGAGCGTCTGTGCCGCTTCTCTGACCACCTCTGCAACATTGCCCTCCAGGAAACTCACAACGCCGTGCTGCCCGTCCACGTGCCCTGGGGCCTCTGTGAGCTTGCCAGGCTAATAGGTAAGGAGGAATTGAATGAGCAGACACAAGAGAAATCGGAGCTGTCAATAGGCACTTAAACCTTAGAGAGCACAAGAAAAGTACTTGCCCGGTCCTGGCTCTGAGAAGGTGGCCTTACCAAGCTGACTGTTGTTGTTTGATTGCCAAAAGAGTCCATTATAGAGATTGCTTTCGGCAAGGTCTGATGTTGTAGACGCTATCAAAGGAAGAACTGTCATCAAGGATGTTTCCAGCCAGGGCTTGGTATTCTGTCTCAAGTCTGCCAGTCTCATCAGGAGACAGAATACCCGCTAATGGACAGATAGCTGCCCTGTCTTTACACTAATGCTTTACCAGGAGTTTGAGTATACATGATGTGAAGTACCTCAGATCATTTTAGAGATGAGAAAATCAAGGCATAGGGGACATAAGGGGTTAGAGGTAACACTAGGATTAAAATCTGGAAGCTCTTGAACTTAGTTCTGTGTCTGTCCTTTCATGTCACAGCTTCTCTCTTCAGTGAACCAGAAGCATGAAAGATGTGATTACTAATAATATTTAGTCCTTCTGAATGTTCTTCATCACACATCTTGAGCCATCTTGGTGTGGGTGCAGAATGAGCACCGCTCACCTACCTATGGCTGGGAGCTGTCAGAATGAGCGCAGGCAAAGTGGGTGGCACAGAAGCAGGATAGAGGACCTTTCTTTTGCGTTGCTTAAAGCCTGTTTTTTTCTGCTTCTTCCATTCACATTTCAGGTTTCACACCAGGTGCTAAAGATCTGTTCAAGCAGGAGAACTATTTGGCCTTGTACCGCTTGCCAAGTGATGAGATGGTTAAGGAAACAATCCTGGGGAAGCTTTCATCGATCACCAAGAGGAGACCACCCCTCAGCCACATGATTAACCTTTTTGTGAAGGACACCACTACCAGTAAGGCAGCCCCTTTGAGCGTCCACTTGGTAGGGGAGGATCTTTGCCACAGGGAGCCTAGAAAATGTCAGACTGGAATAGTCTGGAGTCCCTGTGGGGTGCCAGCCTTGCTCTGCCTGTGGCTGGGACAGATAATGCTGGACAACCCTTAGTGATCAGTGTTAAGTCATACTGAGGGGAGGAATTCTTCCCAGCTCTGGCTCACTCTAGGATCATACATAATTTTTTAAAATTATCTTGTCACATAGTAAACCTGTTTTCTGGGACCACACGGCAGGGCAGAGCAAGGTGGGGGGGTTATTGAGTTTTGAATATACTTCATTATGGCAGTGAAACAGATACTGCACAGGATTAAATGTTACTCAGGGTTTTAGCTAGTGATGCTCATCCTTCTGATAACCTAAGTCAAAAATCATTATCTTTGTGAGTTGTCTGGTGTATTATATTGCACACTAACGAGAAATTGCAGGAATCCCATACAAACTCATGGTGACCATGAATACAGCACCTGAAGACATGCTGACTTCTCCACTCCTACTCCTTCCTAATTCTAATAGGAGTGGGCTAGGATGGGAAGGATGTACAGCTGGGCACTGGCAGGCCTTAAAGCACCCCAGCAAGATTTAACAGCTTGCCTGTCAGAGCTCTTAGTCTCTTCTTAATACCTTAAATTGACTGAACTTGGCTCTCTGGAGTTGACATATGTTCAATATTGAAACTGAAATATGATTATTATGCTGGCCACAGATTTACGAGGTAAATTGTCTTCCCTTACCCAGTTCTTCTCAAATTTGTATCTTAATCTGAGAAGGACCTTTGTCATTTGTCTTAATTGCTTCTATCTTGACTTTGTGAACAAGAATTTTTCCAATGCTGAGATGTGTAGGGAAAAACCTTTAATGTTGCCTCATTTCAACTCCTTATCCCTGTTTTTAAACGGTTTAGACGTTGGAGCTCAGACGAATACGTGTGTGACCTGGATTATGCTGTCTAGAGTAAATTCTAAGAGGAATTTTGCCTGGGGGGGCTAGTTAACCATTGGAACACCTCTCACATGGTAGTCTTGTCCCTTAAAACCTCCTAAAACGTGTGCAACCAGAAATAATGGATTATGCAGATAATACTGGGTGCGATCAAATGGCTGTTTATACAGAAGAGTCAGACCAGATGATCAGAACTAACCTCTCTCCATACATTATTTGTGAATAAATCTTCGAATCCACCCACTCCCATGACATGCTAAAGGGAGATACATCATAAATTCTCCACCTGTAGCAGAAGTAGGAGGTATCTTATCTGTACGTTCCACTGCCATTCCATGGAAATACGTGTCTCGCCGTCTGGCAGCGTTCATTCCCAATCCACAGCAACCCCATGGAAATGAGGGGCTCACCGGCATCTTCAGGGGAGTAGAACGCCCGATACCGTCTCTGTCTTCCTTTGCTGCAGCTGCACTCCTCAGTTCCTTCTGCTCAGCTGCAGTGGCTTGGTTCCTCCTGATGAGCCCCAGCAGTCACAAACGGCCAGTCAGACTCCCTGGCCTGTTCAGTAATTTTCTCCCATGTGCCAGAGAAATCCTGGCCTTCGAGTTCATGAGGTAGGAGGGGAAGAGGCTGAGCTCACTTTACTGGCAATGACAGCTGAATGAACTCCTTCCAGTTGACAGTGCGTGCTGTCACTGTCACTGTCATTTACCCCTTCGGAGGGTTGTTGTGGGGGATGCTGAGGATGCTGAACGAGAAGTGGATTGCCATTGCTGTCAGGCACAAACATTCGCGTCTGGTCATCTGCAAGCTCTTGCTCTGTGTCCAGGGCATAGGTTTTGCATGAATCGGTAAACATCTCTTGCTCTCTGTTTCCTAGGAAGGACTATCTGACCGTAGGAGCAAGGTGGGGAGGATTAGGTGTTTATACAATAAAATTAACCAGAACTCTGCACAAGTACTCCTTTGTGTCCCAGAGACAGGCTCCTTCTTTCACACAGAGCTCCTATTCGTCTTGGAAGTTTGTTATGCTGATAAACTTGGCGTGTGATGACTATTTATAGCAGAAAGCAGAGAGCTGCTGTGTTTTGGAAAATCCTCCGGTGTTTCTGAAGGTCCCTGCCTGGTTTGTGTGAGTGGATGTTCTTGGCTCTTGATTTCACCAGCTAGTGTGAGCATTTGCAGTCAGCAACAATGCCTGCAAGAAGCCTTTGGGCTCATTTTTCTTGGCAGTGATGTTTTTTTCATTAGATCAGCTTTGAAGCTGTTGGGGGCAAAGTCACAGAGCAGCTGGAGGAGGGAGGCTAGACAGAGGAGTCTACGTGTGTGCAATGTTAATGCAGCAGTGCAAATGAAAGGGAGCAGGAGGTGTGGAGGGGCAGGCAGCCCCGCACCCTTTAGCTTGTGTCCTGTGCCTGGCACCTGCATCGCACAAGTGATGTCACACACGTGTGAGATACACTTTTTAACACCTCTGTTTGCAAGAGGAAAGACAAGATTTAAAGTCTGTATTAAAGAGTAAAGTAGTGAAAGAAAAATAACAGGACAAGCTGTGGTGTCCATTGATTTTCAGTTCTTCCCTTTTTTAGTTCTTACTTTTTCAGTCTGTTATGTTGAACTTTTGACCCATCCTGATTTACCACGTTTTTCAGGACCCTTTGTGAAACAGGCTGCTATCTAATGGGTCACCCTGTTAAGTTATCTTCTGCTGCTTGAATGGAAGGTATTCAATAGCTCTTACCTTTTCGATCCATGCCTGGCCTAAAATCGAACGGACTTCGCAGTGTGGGCAGACTTTGATCCCACAGGCTCATCACCGGTGCTTGTATGCTCGTGAGGAGAGGCACACAGGAATATCTTTTCTTCTGCTCTGTTGGATAAAGGAGCAAGATATTATCCCACATTTTATAGGAGAGCAGGGCTGTTACACAGTGTAGGGGGAGAGTAGGAGCTGTGTGGCTCCTGTTGTATCACAGCCTTGTTTGAACTCACAGTTAGACAAAGAGCAGCTGAGTACCCATCACCCAGTCTTGAGTAATTTCTCAATGAAGACTAAAGACTCTCAGCACAGGCAAAGGGGTATCCAGAGTGCATCAAGGCACTGGCTTTTAGCAAATAAGGGAGGGGTTGGTGTGATATCCCTTTCCTGGGAGCTGTGTGTGTGATGCTGACTCATTGTTCTCCTACACCTCAGGCACTGAGCAGATGTTTTCTCATGGGACAGCTGACATCATCCTCGAGGCCTGCACAGACTTTTGGGATGGTACTGATATCTACCCCCTCTCTGGCTCTGACAGGTGGGCAACTTTGTCATCTAGTGTGTTCAGGAGCTGCAGATAAATTGCAGAGAGAACCTCGTCATTCTTTGTTAAAATTCCCTTCTCTGATGCTTGTTAAGCTATTTAATAGAAGCTTCAGGCAGGTTATGAACATAGGGCATCTATGCTTATAATTAATCGTTAAGAGTTGTAGCAGTGTAATAGATTAGATAGCAACAAACAGTCTGCTGGACTGTAAGACTAAAGCACTTCTCACTGCCTCTTTTAACAGCCTTTTACAAGTGAACTCTGACTGTACTACATAGTAGGATCATGAATTATAATCAGGTCATATGCTGGTGGCAGAGAATTTTTGTTGTTATTCAAGACAAATGGTTTCTCTTACATGTAATGCAAAATGATCAATTCTGCCTGCTGTCGACAGCTTGAAACCAGTCCACCACAATGCAAGACACCCTTTTTGTCCTGCTGCAATATCTGACAGTGTCTGTTGCATTTTCATCTATAGGCTAAATTTCTGTTCCTGCTAGCAGAGCAGACCAGTAATGTTTAGTTTCCTCGACTAGCAGCACGTTGTTCTTCTAAGTCTGCTTATCCTCAGGGGTAAGAAAACTCCCACTGGTCCTTTTTCTGAATATTTATCATCTGGGAGGTCAGTGAAAAATCCCAAGCTCTGAAAGGGGATAGAAGAAAAGTCTGTTACTGCACCTATCTCTGCCATAGATACTATTAGCAGAGTTGTCAGTTCTCTCTTTGTTGTTTATCTCCCTACAGATAAATTCTCTCTGATGAATTAAGCTTCTGCTGTCATGAAGTGAACTTCCTTGGAGTCATCTGGCAGCCATATAGAGCATATTATATAAATAAGTGTATTCAAAGAGTACTATGTTCATACTCACCGATCTGTCTGATGAGCAAACAGATCTATTCACCACTGTCCCTGCTGGAATGTGTGTTTTTATTGCCCTGTAGTGCCTGCAGCTTGGAGAATGCAGACACAGGAAGGCAAGGCTTTTCCAGAGTCTCTGACTACTCCTCATGAAATTCTTTTTTTTTTCAAATAACCAAACTTGTGATTTCTACATTGAACTACAGTGTACTTTGTCAGAAATAGGGCACTTTTCAGCTAACTTTGTCTGGTTTTTGTCTGTTCCACATAGGAAGAAGGTGTTAGATTTCTACCAGCGAGCCTGCCTCTCGGGATACTGCTCTGCCTTTGCGTACAAGCCAATGCATTGTGCCTTGTCCTCCCAGCTCAACGGCAAGTGCATAGAACTGGTGCAAGTCCCTGGGCAGAACGCTATCTTCACGTGCTGCGATCTCCCTGGGACGACCCCCATCAAACAGAGCAGTCGGAGGAATAGCTGGAGCTCAGATGGTACGTGTCTTCTGCGCTGTTTATAATTAGGGCCTTGCTTTCACATCGGTCCAGAGCTGTAAGAACATTGTTATTCAGAGTAGCAGATGGAAACTGAGAACTAAGGGTTTCTGAAGTAGATGCATTTCCAGAGGAAGTCATGATGAAGCAGCTGGGAGGTATGTTTCTAGTTAAGTTACTGAAGCTTGCAGAGAAATTCTTCTACTTGTGGGAAGTCTGTTTCTTAAAACAGGCAACCCTGAGTTGAGACTTGGGGGTATTTTGATACTTGGCTTGCTGTTCGTCTAATTTTATGGAAATCACATATTTTGGGTTTTTCAAAGAAACTAAATGTATGCTGGTATGTGACTATTCTCCCTTGGTGGATTTTGTTGCTGTGCTGAAGGAACTGATTCCCACTGGATGAATTGTGCATCCCCTCCAGAACAGCAGTGGAAACTGAGAAATAAGTGCATACCATTAACTAACTCCAGGAGGCTCTTTTGGAAAACCTGTCTTAATCTCTTTCTGCCTTGGTCTCCTATTCTGTAACATGTGAATAATGGTGTTTCCAACAGCTGGGAGGCAGTTGTGACTGAGTGTTTTCAAAACACTTCTCAGTCCCACCCGTGGCAAGCTTTGCAACTGTGCGAAGTGTTTTATTCTTTTGTTCCTCGTGCTGCATCCAGCTCCTGTTCACCACAGGCTGATCTGGTGATGATGAGGGAACCCTGTCAAAGAGCCTTTGAAGGCTCTTTGGGAGCATCTGCAATGTCGCTGGAAGGAACAGGACCCAGTTCCTTTTCATCAGCCCCTCGTACTCTGACGCTACTCTGCCTCAGCTAGCCTCACCATGTTGTTTAAGCACAGTATGATGTGTTTAAAACGCACATGTGAACATTTTGCAGCAAACATCCTTTACCTTTCTGCCTCGGTTCCTTGTGACTGATCCCTGTCTTCTGTTTTTGTCTTTCTCCTTTCCATGCTTGCCGTTTCACACTTGTACACTTGGTCGCATATGTGGGGATGTCCTGAAACCACTTCTGTGATTGGGTGTGCTGGGACAAATGGAAATCTCTTTATCTTTCCCTCTGTGTGCGTATCTGCATGTTTCTGTGCTCCTGGGTACTCTGTCCTTGGCTGTTCCCTTGGGGGCCTCTCCCACCACCTGTGCTTTGTCTGATGCACACGTGGCCCCTTGTGTCTGAACGTGATTGCGTGTCGTTTGCATGCCTGAAGAAGGGATTGGGGAAGTGATGGAGAAGGAAGACTGTATCCAGGCTCTGAGCGGACAGATCTTCATGGGAATGGTCTCATCTCAGTATCAGGCCCGTCTTGACATTGTCCGCCTCATTGATGGACTGGTCAATGCCTGCATTCGTTTTGTCTACTTCTCCCTGGAAGATGAGCTCAAAAGCAAGGTAAGCTGCCTTTGCTGAACCCCCTCAACTTGCACGTCCCCCTGGTTGTCTGACTGGAGAGTTTAGCTCCGGTGCAGTCTAAGGTTAATCTGATCCAGCTAGCTGATGGTTCCAGATGGTACCTACGCTCCAATCTGGCACTGGTCTGCAAGACTCTGGCCTGGACAGTGACACTAAAGTCTTTTGTCTGCTCACCTACAGGTGTTTGCTGAGAAGATGGGTCTTGAGACTGGCTGGAATTGCCATATATCTTTAACGCCTAATGGTGATGTGCCTGGCTCAGAGATCCCTCCCTCGAGCCCCAGCCATGCTGGCTCTCTGCACGATGACCTACATCAGGGTGAGAGAACTGCACCTAAGCCACTTTGAATGCCACGTGTTTCCTGGATGGTTCTTTTAAACCATTTCATAGGTTCCTGTATCCTCACCAGATACCTGATCCTTCAGAGCTTTGAGCACAAAACTGGATGGGCCTGAGGTGTGTGTGCGTGTGTGAGAGAGAGAGAGAGCACTTTACATTTATAGCCTTTCTACCCAGTCAGTTTGGCAGTTGTTGAAAACTAAACATCCCTCTGTGCACCAGCTGCCATGATTTTACAACTGCTCATTAGTGCTTTTGGTTGTTGCTGGGGTCCTGGTCAAGCCACTGAGGGTCTCTTACCTGTGCATTACTCTTTTTCTTACTTCAGGTGGGATTTCTTTACTCTTCTTCCTCTAGAAGAAGAAAGAGAGCAGAAAAGATAAACTTTTGTCTCAAAACAGCAGAGACTAGGCTCACATATCTACCTCTGAGCAGATTAGTCATCTAAAAATACTGTATTTTAAATGACTGAGTGGGATCTAAGTGTTGCTAACCTAGAAAATCAGGACTCACATTTCCTGGCTTCTGCAGCGCCACGTGAATATACCATGTGGGTGGCACAGGCAGGTTTGTGCTTATTGTTTATGCTGCTTCTCTCTGCTCTAGTTTCTCGAGATGATGTGGAGGGGCTTCTGCTGATGGAAGAGGAAGGGCACTCTGATCTCATCAGCTTTCAGCCAACAGACAGCGACATCCCCAGCTTCCTGGAGGACTGTAACAGGGTGAGGCTCCCTTTCCCTATGCACTTTGTGCTGTTGTCATGGTCAGCAGCATCACCTCGTTACTCCCATGGGGAATTCCTCTTCAAAGCAGATTGATTGACTGGTTTGCACTGAGACTCCTGATCTCCTCCATCCTATTCCAGCTTGATATCTATAGCCTGGAAAGTTTGGGATTCTTTCAGTCAATTACTTCTGCTAAATAGCTCCTTTCTTTGGACTTTAGGAATGGATATGACCACACATGTGGTAGCCTTGAGAGCTGCATCTCAGTCCCTCTGGGTTCCCTTCCTGTGTGCTGGGCAGGGAGTGGGAACATCCTCACATTCCATGCAGACAGAAGAAACCATCTCTTCTCCACCTGTAAGCCATGGCTGGTGCTGCCCACTAGTCAGAGGATGGGACAAGCTCTTCCAGCCTCATAAAGACCTCAGACATGCTCAGCAGAGGTTACAGGAGTATCAGAGATAGATGGAGATTTTAAAAATAGTAATAATCTATCAGGCCTGGGTTTAGAAAGCAAGAACCCTTCCCTTGCTGTGTGTTGTTGCAGGTGCAACCGGAGTAGATCTAGGTGCTGGTAGATAGCACACAGTCTGACTAGATTCTCCACACAGTTAAAAAGTCCTTAGAAATCCTTGAGCACAGGTTTATCATGCTGATCTTACAAACCCTGAGGACAAGCATAGGCAGCTTGGCATGTTAGTTTAGAACTTTAGCAGAAGAACTTTTACAGTGTCTTGGGAAAACCATCTGCTGTCTGCAGGGACATCAGTTTGTATCTGAACTTGAAGTTATATAATTCTAGGAATCATAATTCTGATTTCAGCACTTTCCTCTGAAATGCCTCCCTCTGACACACACTCTCCTGCTTAGTCTCTTCTTTCTCTTTTTCAGGCCAAACTCCCTCGGGGGATCCACCAGGTGAGACCTCACCTACAGAACATAGACAATGTGCCTTTGCTGGTGCCCCTCTTCACAGACTGCACCCCAGAGAGTAAGTGGCACAGAGCCTGGGTCCATCCTACTGCTGGCCATGAACACCTTCCCCATGCATTTGCTCTGGCTTGTCTGGGCAAAGGGAAGGGGATACAGTCCAGAAACCTAGAAGGACACTTGGTTATTCATGACCCTCTACTGCTGTCTGTGGAAAGCCAGCTGTTAACTTCATTTTAATGCAGCTGTTCCTTAGCTACAGGTTTGGGCTAAGAACCACTCCTCTCAATTTACATTCATTAAGAGATACAAAAGCAAACATCCAGAATGCTACTGCCTTTTATTAAATAAGCATTATCAGTGTGCTAGGAGACTTTGATCTCTGCTTGTAACCCCTTATATAACTCAGAAATCACTTCCCAGAAGAATTTTCCCCTGGCAGTTGTTGTTAACACCCTCTGCTGCTTTGCAGGGTTTTAGATTGCAGAAACCAGAAAGGACAGAATTACTTTATCTCCCCAAGAGATATTATTTTATCTGAGAAAGGGGATGGGTGTTCAGCAGGCTAACACCTATCCAGTCTACAGTAGAAGTGTCATTATGATTTGGCATTTTAGGTACCTATGAGCACAGTTTACAGAGCACCAGTGAGAACCAGTTACAGCCCAGTCTGCTTAAGCAATTGGTGTCCAGTAGATTTCCACTCTCTTTTTGAGAGAAGTGGCAGTTCCCCACTTCACCCAACCCCTCACTGTGCTGCAGATCCGAGCACACCAATCATTTAGAGAATTTGTTTACACAGGAATCTACGGGGGGGTGGGATTTGGGTTGTTTGGGGTTTTTTTGCCTGGAGCATTCTAGAAAAATCATATATACACAGAGCAGTGTGCACAAAGCTACAGAAGAGAAATCCTATCAAACAGAAGCTTTGATTTAGAGGCCCTGGGAGAGTGTTGATAAAAAGATGGATGAAGGCTAGAGGTAGTGGTGGGAGTGCAGGAACAGGGGCTGGCTCTGAGTGGGGCACTGCTTTTGGAGTGGTTTGTTAGATTTCTTCTGTTCCTTTAGACTTGGAACAGTAGCAATGTGCTGCCAAGCAGAATTTAAAGTTGTGTATTTATTTTCAGTTTGAATTATTTAGGTTTATTTAAACAGCACACTGTTTTCTAAGAAGACCATTTGATGCTAAAGCCCTCTGTAATAAAAAAGCCAAGCCATACCTGCAGCTCTGCTCTGAAAGAGGTGTGCTAGAGATGCAAACCCCTGGGTCACAGTTCTGCAAATCCAGCTCAGATCCTGCAGGAAGCAGATATACAGGGCACTTGAACTGCAATTAATTAGCTATCTAATTGTGTACTTTGATTTTGGATCTCACTGTACGTGACTGATGAGTATCAGTTGAGTAATTTTAAAAGATCAGGCTGCTCATTATCCAGACTGGAAAGGGTGTGTGAAGCACTGCAGCTTTGTGTGCAAAATGAGATAAGCAAATGTGTTTCTTCTTCTGTCCCTCTGCAGCCATGTGTGAGATGATCAAGATCATGCAGGAGTACGGGGAGGTAACTTGCTGCCTGGGGAGCTCTGCCAACCTGCGAAACAGCTGCCTCTTCCTGCAGAGTGATATCAGGTGGGGCAGGGCATGGACCCCACCAGACTCTTTTGCCTTGAGCTTAGCAAGTACTGAGCCATGGGTTGGTCACCTGGGGATCATGCAGGGGGATGCTCACAATTGCTGTGTCCATTACTCGCTGCATTTGTCTCCATAAGTGAGGTTTGGGTGGTATTGGGTGGGATGACTACCTGGATCCTGTGACACAGAGATATTTCTCTCCATCTTTATAAAGATGATGTTACTTTTGCATGCCAAGCTAACTGCTGCATTACAGATTCTTCTCATTGAGTGAAAGAGTAGAAGTGCCCCTCTGGTTTGCTGACCTTGAGCCACAAACCCAAATGCAGTCATTATTTCTCTAGGAATAACTGAAAGTCTAGGGAGACTGACCCTAAATTCAAGTCACAGCTCAGGACTTTTCTATGAGCAGAGCAGATAGAGGTGGCATCACACAGCATAGCATGACTTTACAAGCTGGGCTGCAGTGAAACAGTTTCTCCTCTGAGATGAGGAATTCAGGTAACACTCCTGTGTTGTCCTTGCAGTATAGCACTAGACCCTCTCTACCCATCTCGCTGCTCCTGGGAGACTTTTGGCTATGCCACCAGCACCACCATGACTAATGCCTCTGATGAGCTCACACCGCTGCAGCTCTCAGGGCAGCTCAACAGCCTGCCTTGCTCCATGTCCTTCCGCCAAGAGGAGAGTACCAGCATCATCAGGCTCATAGAGCAGGTAAGCCAGACACACCCCCTTTCTAGTACTCACCCCTCTGCCCAAGGCCTTTGAAGAGCAAAGTCAGGAGCTCATGCGAGTGTTCTTGTTGAGTTTCCCCAAAGTGAGCTGCCAGCATTAGCTTTGCTTGTGTTCCCTCTGTCCTTTGTTCAAGAAGCACAACAGAGATGCTCTTCCTGCCTGGCCCTGCAGTCCAAGCTGTAGGGGATGGTTGGGGAACAGTGCCTTGTGGCAAGAGAACGTGAATAGTGTTCAGCTGGATAAAGTATAAACACTCAGAGCCCCAGCCAGACAACAATGCAATGCTAAGGGAAAAGTGTTATCCCAGAGAAGCCAGGAGGTTTAAACAAACTTACCCTGTGGCTAAATTCTACCTTTCCTTCACAACCCCTACATCTAGGCAAGAGACCACCTCCTTTTGCTTACAAGGTGTCCAGATCCTCTCCCCTCCCACTTCCCCTGCAGGCCACATGTTCTGCCCCTGCCTGCCAAGAACTGCTCTTGGCTGATAACTGCTCCCATCACAGCGAGGGCTCTGAGGGTTTGTGCTTCCTTCCAGGCCAGGCATGCAACATATGGGATCCGCAAGTGTTTCCTCTTCCTGCTGCAGTGCCAGCTGACCTTGGTTGTCATTCAGGTGAGTCCTGGCCTGGCTGGGGACAGCATTTAGCTCAGAGGACAGGAGTACTAGCATGGAGGTGGGTGGCTGCACTGGGGCAGCCTTCAAGAGAGGAAGGTGGCCTTCAGTCAGGTTTGGGAAGTTACAGATAGACACAGTGTGATCTCAGCCTGCACTGCCCCTTCTCCCTGACCCTCCTACAGGCCCTTGTTTTCAAACCCTGTTTCCCTGGAGAAAAGCATCCCCTGCAGCACCTGCCCCAGCAGCCTGGAACATGTGAAGGGGTTGTGCAGTGGCAGCCCAGTTACCAGCTCATCCCAGTGTTTTGGGGGAGGACAATGGCATCCTGGGTAATAAGACTATCCTAGCACTGCTCACACTCTTCTCTCTGGATTGTTCCTGTCCAGTTCCTCTCCTGCCTGGTGCAGCTGCCCCCCATCCTCAGTACCACAGACATTGTGTGGCTCTCCTGTTTCTGCTACCCACTGCTCAGGTGAGTTTGTCCAGGTGGAATCTCCCACCTCCCACCCATAGGACACACAGACCAGTCCCCCAGCCTCGTTGTGCCCATGTTAAAATAAAGCTGTCATCACCTGCAGCATGCTAAGAAGGCTGCAAGGATTATTCCAAGCACCTGCTTTGAGAAGGTGCTTGGAAACACAGGTAGGAGATTTTATGTCCTGTTGGGTTATCCCTGCCTGCTGCCCAAGAGGTGCTACTCTGGCTTGAATCTCCAGCTGGAAACCATCTTCTAATCCTGATACTGTTGCTCTGGCTGGAATGTGATAGAGAGCCTGGGGTTTGAGAAAGAGACCAAGGTACCGTGGGTGGGTTTTACCCCATTACACATTTAGGGGTCACCTCTCTGTTTGCACCTACCACGAATGACACCTTATACAGCATACACTTAAGACAGTGACCAGATAAGTGCCAATGCTCCAAGTGGTCTGAGGAGGTTATTTGGGTTCAAATGTTAGATGTAGATAAAAAAGCAATAGTTCTAGTGCCTGAACCCTTTACTGAGAGACTAACTTACCTTTCTCCAGCATCTCCCTCCTTGGCAAGCCTCCTCACAGCTCCATCATGACCATGGCAACAGGGAAAAACTTGACTTCCATTCCCAAGAAGGTAGGTGGTGGCCCATCAGATAAAAATTGTTCACATATTTTTCTCTTTGACTTTGTCCCAGTGTTGATGCATAGCTGAGGCCCTGTGCTTCCCAGCTCTCTTGGTAAATTGATCCAGGCTAGCCAAAAGCCTGGCATAGACAAGAAGGGAATCCCCAAGTGCCATCACACCCAGAGGGCAGCTCCTCAGTGCTGCATCTCATCTGTAGTACATCTTGTCTTTTACAGCCACTGATTCCTTGACAGTTCATGCAGGGGAGGCTGGGCCAGTGACATGCCCATGTCATCTTCCTGCCTCTGCCTTGTTCACAGACTCAGCACTACTTCCTGTTCTGCTTCCTGCTGAAATTCAGCCTGACCATCTGCTCCTGCCTCATCTGCTTCGGGTTCACACTGCATGAGTCCTGCAAAGAGGTGAACACCACCAGCCTCAATCTCACAGCCTGCTCCTCCATCATGCTGCACAGGTGAGGAACTGAGCCTGGCACAGCCCCCGTTACCCTGCAGGGCCTGTTGCTCTTGCCCTTCCCAGGTAGGGCCAATTCCCCTCTAACGAGCTTCAGACTCTTGCATGACCCAGCTATAATGGCTGTACAGAGGGCTTGAAGCTCTCCCTGTAGCCTCAACAATTGTATCTTTGCCCACTGTTGCCCCCTGGTACTGGGACAGCCTGACTCCGAGCTCATGCACGCTTAGTTGTCTCAGCTGTCAGAGGAGGACATAGCCCTGGTGGGAACAGGGCAGACAGTAAGTCCTCGCTGTTGAGTTCTTTCCTGTGTCCTCTTGTTTACCAGCAATACTGATGGTGCTCCTGACTGGTTTGGGACACTTTCCAATGCTCTCCTTGTAGCCCAGAAGCTCACAGCTGGCCTGATTGTTTTACACACAGGTAAGGCCCTGTTCCCCCCTCTGAGGGAAAACTCGCATCCTCTGCCTCTTTCTTCACCCTCTATGCCCAGACAGAAGCAGACACCACAGCAGCATCTCAGCACAGGCATAAGGCCCCTTATCTTACTAAACGTTGCCCTAACAGATTAAAGACAGCACCTTCAGAGCTGATTCTGCTTCCTACCTGCCTGGTGAAGTGCTGAATCCCTCTGCAGTCTCCCCAGAAGAAGCAGCAGCCCTCTTTGTTGTCTTGCAAATCAGCTAGCAGCATCCTGCAGCTCTCCAAAAACATTCCCTGCCTCAGAAGTCTTCCTATGCCTACTGCTGTTTTGTGAAATGCCCCATTTCTTTCCTCCAAACAGCACTGGTGCAGCTGTGACTGGCTTGGAACTGGAAGCCTTTTTAAACCCTCTGGAGGGGCGGGGAGTCAGCTCCTGGCTGACCCTCATCACCTGTACACCATTGCCTGGCAGAGTAGGTCCAGCTGCTCTCTGATGCCCTTAAAGGGTCTCTGCTCCCTTTCCACCATCTCATGTGGTGCTGGGCCTTGGTGCCAGGCAATGTGTTGCATGCTGAGATGTGCAGGGTGTCCAGGCCAACAGAAATGCTTCCTGATCTGAGAGGCAGGAGGATGGTAGTGCGTGTTACTGTTCAGTGTCCTTCAGACTGCTGAGGTTTGGCAGGGATGCTCAGCCTGGCAGGTGGGAAATGTAAAGAGACCAAGCAAAAGCTGAGCAAATGCTTTGTCCTTTGCAGACAGCTCTGCATCTCCAGCTAAATATTTTTCTCTGGACTGGAGCTTTCCGCTGGTGCAATTGCCCAAAGACAGGGGCACACCCACACCCATACTACCTAGTTCTGGTCCTTTGACAGCTCTGTTTTAGCATGCCAGGCTGTGAACCAACCTTGGCATCCCCACGGTGAGTAATCCGGTGTGTGCTGCTGCACTGCCCCTGCCCTGCACATCTGGGCACTTGGAGTTGCTGTGGGGAGTCCGGTCGGAAAGGACCTTGAATGAAAGGTTCATTTCAAGGACATAAACCCCATATCCCTTTGGAGTAGTAGCTGTTGGTGTGTATTGTAAAGTGTGGTGTCTGTGTGTGATGGTAAATAACCCCCTCTCCCATCTGTCCCTGTAGTGTTCATATCCATCACCCACGTCCATCGCACCAAGCCCCTGTGGAAGAAGAGCCCCCTCTCCAATCGCTGGTGGACGCTCACTGTGGCTGTTGTGTGAGTATCACCAGGGCCTGCTCAGTCTGTCCAGAGTGATGGGGGGAGGAGGGCTCCAGACCTGCTCCAGCACCATCAGCAGATCCTGGGAAGCTTGTTAGCTCTGCTGAGATTTTCTGTGTCTGTTTCTGATTTCAGATTGCTGGGGCAAGTGGCGCAGACTGTGCTGGACCTGAAACTCTGGGAAAACCTCAATTCTTCATTGACCTTTAACCACGTTTCCATCTCCCCGGTCTCATGGCTCCTGGGTTTTCTGTCCTTGGTCCTTGTGGTTATCATCAATGAGATTGTCAAGCTGCATGAAATCAGGTATGGGGGTAGTGGGGCAGAGGGGGAGAAAGGACTGGAGCCTCACTCCAGCCTGGCTTTCAGCTGCAGAAAAATGATGCAGAGGGAACAGGGTGGGGGATAAAAAGGAAAAGCTGATTGTGCTGTGTGTAAATCACCTGGCTGCTGTGTGCAAGCTCATGTTCCACCTCTCTGGGAGGAAAGAGGGTCAGGGAAGGGCAGGGTCAGTGATTGGGAGCAGGAAGGGAGACTAAAATTTCCTTATCTCAGACCAATGAGAGGGAGACAGCCAAGGTCTCTGAAATACCAGTATGGAATTGAAGAGGGCTGTTCTCTCCATCTCGTCCCATGAGGACAGAGAGGCATTGAATCGCAGCAGAGGAAATATGTCTTCACACAGTGCCTGGACTGTGGGACTCATTTGCAGGGGAAGTGGCTGAAGCCAAGAATGAGCAGCAGGCAAAGTGAGGGGCTGTTCTTCCTAGCACAGGGCGCAGCCGGAACTGGGAGTTAATGCTGATGAGCCTTGGTTCAGGAAATGGGGCGGTGAGGAAAAAGAGGGGATTCCAGGGAACCCTGCTGGGGACAGAACTGCTGCCTCTGTTCTGGACCTTTCTTGGCTGTGTCTGGTGGCCCTGGAGATGGGACTTGGCTGGATGGGGTAGGACAGAGACCACGGGTCGCTCTCTGGATTTGATTCCCCTCCTCAGGTACCATAGGGCCCAGGCCAGGAGCTTCTTTGCTTCTTGGGGCTGTGCAGCTCGGGAATCGCAGTGGGGCAGCCTCTCTTGCCTTTCACCCCTCCACATGTTGACACTCTTCTTTCTTCTGCCTTTTCTAGGGTTCGGGTCCGTTACCAAAAGAGGCAGAAGTTACAGTTTGAAACGAAGCTGGGGATGAATTCACCATTTTAAACACTCCCAGATTGAGTTCCCTGGAGCCAGAGCCACGCAGCCACATCCTGCACTGGGAGAGTGGCTGCACTAAAGGCTCGGGGAGCTCTCCCTCACACATGCAAACCAGACAGCCTCCTTGCAAAGCTACATCAGCACCTTCCGGGGGGGCCTAGGCAAGGCCCTGCTGTCAGGATTCCCCAGCAGGTATGCAGCCCCTCCCCAGCCTCCCAGGGTACTCCGAGGGATCCTGCAAGCTCTGGCGGCTGTTAAGGCTGCTCTTCCTTTATTTATTTATTACTAGAGGTTTTTGTTAGTATCATGGTGATGCTGAATTGAAGTGACTCCTTCCCTCTGTGTGAGCAGATGGATTTCCTAGACCTGGCAGGGGAGACATAGGGCTGCTGAAGTGAGAGATCTCTATTGAAATGCATTTTGTTTTTCCACCTGTGTGCTCTCCCGGATGATGTGTGTGCACACGCCTGTGTGCTCTCTCACCCTCACCTGTTCCTGTGTGCTGGGGCAAAGGAGCCTAGCAGCTCTAGCAAAGCAGCTCTAGGAATGCTGGGTGCCAGGTGAGGTCTGGAGCTCCCATTCCCAAGGGGACACTGGGCACAGTGTCTGGCAGGGTGCTGGAAAGGCCCTGCCATGGCCAGGCTGTGCCAGGCCTGCCCTCTAGCGTTGTTGCTGGAGCCAGATGCTGACTGTTGAGCACTTCCAGGAGACAAGGGGTGAGGCAAGGCTTCAAGAAAAGCTGTCTGCGTTTGACCCTAGTGATCTGGTGCAGAGGGAGTCAGGAGGGCAGCTCTGCCTGCGTGCCTGCAGGGAGTCGGCATAGCTCAGCTTCCTCCAGCCCTGTTCAACCAGCTCTTATCTGCTTTGACAACCTCCAGGGAGGTTTATAACTGTCCTCGTTTTTGTGATGCGAATTGCCATTCTTGTTCTGCTTCAGTGCCTGCTTGAGAGGGCCAGAGCTAGAGAGAAAACTTCAGACCTGCCCTGGAGGGAAGGGGGATATCCAGACAGGATATCTGCATCTTGCAGTTGTGACTAACAGGGAGCTGGTGGACGGCTCCTTTCCCGGTCCTGGGATTGTGCTGCATCCGGTACTTGCTCTCCAAGGCACAGAAACCCCCCCCATCATGTCTTTCTGTGGTAGTGTTAAGAAGTCTCTCCCCTCCATGCTGCTGCCCTCACCTCTGTGCTGTGTTCTTCTGGAGGTCTCTTCTTCATTTGACTGGAGGAAACCTTCTCCTGAGGGCTGTGGCAAACCGTGATTTGCCCCAGTGTGGCACATGTGCTCTTGAGCTCTGAACAGACCCCAGCTGTACTGGGAACACTGGTCCTGTTGTAGGCTGACAGTTGAGGGCCACATAGGAGCACACAGCCTTGGCTACCAGAATATTTGCCATGCATGGAGACGTTGACCCTCTTCCTAGTTCTAAAAACTGGCCACAGCTGGTAAATCCTGGCCCTGCTTTTGCTCCCGCTGTTAACACTACAATGTACGGCTGCTCCTTCCCCTTTGGTACCTAACGAGCAGCTGCTGGTCCTTCCCTGGCAGGCCGGGAGCTGCCTGGGAACCCCGGAGCTCTGCCCTGCTGCTCCACCTTGTCTTCCTTCCGTTTCGGTGTAACTGGAGGGCAGGGCACGCACACTGCTGCGTGTCTCTAAGCAATACCCTTCTCCCTGCTGTGGGGCTGGCAAGGGAGCAAAGCAGGGGTACAGCCAGCCTCTGAGCTCTGGGGACACGGGAGGGGAGCAGCTGGGGATGTTCAGCATCAGGGACCCCGTTCCTGCAGCTGGAGGGCAGCTGTTTAGAGTCCATGCTGCTGGAAGGATTGCACGGGATGGGGAGCCAGCAGCTCGCTGAGGAAAGGTAGGGCTGTCCTCCTGCAATGCAGCAGGACCAGGCCACTCCTGCTCACCTTCACCAGCTGGGCTGAGCTCTGCCTTCACTCCTCTTGGGCCTCTAGAGCCACCTGGCTCAGGGAGAACAAGTTGCATCTTGTTCGGTCGCACTTAAATCACTGAACGCCAGCTCCAGATCTGTTACCTCTGGCACCTGAGAAATCAGCTCGTCTTTCTGATGCCAGGGTCGGCTGGCAGGTGAGGCACGGGAGGCAGAGGCAGCACCAGGCTGCTCACTGCAGAGCAACTTCCCACCCTGAGACCTTAGCTCTCACCCTGTGCCACCAACTGTTGTAGGTGATAAAGGCAGCAGACCCCAGGGCTACCCGCTGGCCACACCTTCCTCTAGAGGAGACCTCCAAGGTTTCCTCCTCTGGCTGATCACAAAAGTTTATTTCCCTGCACCTGCCTTCCCCTGCTAGACCTGAGGGGAATGAATGGAGCAATTTGGATGGTCTCACCAACACCTCCCTTCCCTCTGCCATCGAGTCATCTGAGGGTCAGGGTGCACGGCTTCAGACAGAAATTTCCTACATCGAGATGTTTTTAAATGGTGTATATTTTATATTAAATTTTTTGGGATGTATGTAAAAATACTTGATTTGTATTAAAACTTGTAAATTGTATAAAAAAAAGAAAAAAAAGAAACCCAGACCTACACACATTTGATGTATGAACGGCAATAAATGACTCTTGGATAACACACACAGAGTGGGAGGGAGTTTGCACGAAGCAAAGCAAGGCAGTAAAACCGTGTCTGGCTGCTCAGGTCACAGGGCCCGAGTTACATGGCTCTCCTGTTGTACGGACACAGCCCGTGATCTTGATGCTCCTGGGGTCTGATCCTGGCACTTTTTCCCCACTTTCTGCTCAGCTTTAGGCAAACCTGTCCATGCCTCTTCCTACTAAATAACGGTCTGCTTACCTCGTGGTCTCCTGGATCCCAGGCATGGCTGCAGTGGTGGCTGGTGGCATGGTTTGAAGCCCTCTGGATGAAAGGTCAGGGGTGAGCTGGAGCAGGCTCTGCAAGCACTGGTGAAAAGCAGCGTGGTGAGATGAGGAGGCCTGGGCTTCTTGTTCTGAGCAGAGCCAGAGCTGGTGTCACCGTGGCCGCGCTCTGCGCAGCAGGGAGGACGGCAGGCAGGGGTAGCTGAAGCTTCGGACGTGCCCAAGGCTGAGCAGTGGGGCACTGGAAGGTGGTGTCAATCCCCAGCGCTCTCACCACACGTTACTGCCACGGTGGTGAGACTGAAACTGAAGGTGAACCTCGCTGGAGGTGACAGTGGGACTCCTACCAGGGGAGGTTATCTGAGGAAACCCAGATCTTGAGCACTTGGGCAGGGTAAAGCTGATCCTCAATGAACTTCAGAGTAGGAGACAAGCTTGTGCGATTTGACACGAAGGACACGAGCAGGCAAAACTATCAAAAGGGTAAAATATGCCCCACTGTTTAATAGAATTTAGTCTGAACGGATGTTAGTGGAAAACAAAACACATGATTAACACAAACAGAGCAGATGGTTTAAAATCTGTTGTCAGTCTGGTGATTACACGGGCTATTTTTTCCCCTCACTGTCTCGCTGCACGGAGCAGGTGCAGCTGGGGTCAGTCAGTCCCAGTCGCAGTGCACGTAACTCGCACACCATACAGTAGCTTCAAAATAGAGATCTAGAGCTTAAAAAATAGGCATTCTTCTGAAAAAATCGAACGTTTAATTCCCTTATTGACGACGAGAGCAGCGGAGTGCTGCCCTCGGGAGGCTCAGACAGCGGCAGCTCCACCCCAGTGTCCTCTATCCCTGACCCTAGAGTACAAGACTTGCAGTTCTGGTTAGTAAATATATATAATAAATCACATTTAAAATATATACATTGGCCTTTTAAGAAAAAAAAAAACAAAACCAAAAACATTTACAGTTTATCGACATCGGAAAAAACATAACTGGGCTTGTCCCAGGTCGACTCGGTGAGAGTAAAAAAATCAGTTTTAAAAGGTTCCTGCAAACCTTTTGATAAAGTGCCACTGGTTGTAGCTAGTTAAGAACAGTCGGGCCCGTGATGTAGCACTTGCCTGTCAGACACGATCACTTAAATACACTCGACGTGATCTATGAATCACAGCAACCAACTAGCCAGGAGAGAGGCATCGTAACTGCCTCAAACTGACCTCAAAGTCCCAGCCAATGATAGGATTCTTTTTTTTTTTTTTTTTCCCCAGGGCTTTTTCATCTTTGCTTTTCAGCCCAGAAGCCAGGCTGGCACTGCCCGCCCGGCCCACGGCAGCGAGCAGAGACCCTCAGGGACGTCCGGGCGGGCTCTGCTCGCAGGGGCTGCTCCCTCCCCGCGTGAGGGGCTGCAAACAGTCCCCTTCAGGCACCAACTCCCAAAACCATTGGGAAGCGACCGCCTCTCCAGCCACCTTCTCCCTCTCCAGTTTAATTTTGCATTGGCGATTTTTTTAGGAGAAAAAAAAGGAGGGATATGTGGATTATTTTCCTTTTCTCTTTGTTTGGAATTTTTGTAGCAAATGGCACTTGAGTACAATCTCGGGTTCCCCTCCGGCACTCCGATGCTTTCATTTGCTCGGCATGCCGAGTGCAAGCCAAGTTCAGGGCTCTTGGACATATTTAGCCATGCGCTACTAAACAGATCCTGCTGGAGAAATCTGTCTGCGAGCTACGCAGCCCTTCCTACCGCTTGGATGCAACAAGCGGCCGCTGCTGTTGCCCCGCCGCAGCCACGGGGCCGCGGCCGCATCCCGCCCGCGCGCACGGGAGCCGCCGCCGAGCCGAGTTCACCCCGTGCACGCGGGGTCACCTCTCCCGCTGGGTTTTTCGTGCTGCGAGGAAGCATCTCGCAGAGTCCTGAACGCTGCTACTGTTTAGCGACGCTCGCGGTGGGGATCGTGCCAAGCTGCTCCCTGCGGGGAGAGGAAGCGGGAAAAGGGACCGTTTTCTCCCCAAAAAAGGGATAGGGGAGGGAAAAGAAGGAGAAAAAAAAAACCAAAACACTAACAATGCTGCTCCTTCCCCCTGGAAGCACTGGGTGGCAGTTTGCTGAGGCACGGGGGCGGCAGAGGGCAGCCGCCATTGAGCGGCACGATCCAGCCCAACTGGCACAAACGCAGAGGCCTTCGGCGCTGCCGTCACCATCCTCATCGCTCCAGGGAAGGGGCAGGTACGGAAGCCTCCGTCTCCAGCAGCATCCACTGCTTCGCAGGCTGTGCCAGCCCCGTCTCGAGGGGTTTGCGGGTCCCGCTGGAGGGATTTCGATCCACTTGGATTACACGGTGCCCGACACTGATGCGTTTGGAAAAGCAACAAATAAAGCAGAAAGGTCCCTTCTCGCTCCGCAAGCTGCCAACTTGTGACAAGCCCTGTCTTCTTTTAGCTGCCGTCAGGCCTTGCCGGGGCTGGGATCTGCTCAGTAAATAGCCCGCTTGGTGGTGGCTGCCTGGGGAGGTCTCTCCTTTGACACATTGTTGGCAGGGGATAAATAACACGGGGCAGGACTCGGCAATGCAGCGGGGAAAGAGAAAGGTCCCTTGTGGAGGCTCCTCGGCTCTGTGCAAGGGAGCGAGGGCTTCTCCGTGGCCTCCAGGACCGCATGTACGGCCCCTCTGGGCTCTCATCCTGCTGCCAGTCTGGTGGGAAACGCGTGACCCCCTCAGAGAGCAGCCAGTAGCCGCACTGGCACGTGTGACACCGAGCCAGGGACGAGCGAGGAGGGGCAGCCACATTCCCAGCCACAGTGCAAAGTGCGGGGAGGGAGGCAGCTGGAGAGACCCAGAGGCACCGCTTCGCGCTGGATCCACTCTCCCCCTGTCATGAGGGGCACTGGTGGAGCAGCTGGAGGCAGGAAGGGGAAGGAGGGAACAAGCCTCAGTCCAGCATCGCATCCAGCTGGTCGGCCAGGTCATCAAACATGTTGCTGATGTCTTCCAGGATGTTCTTGGTGGAGTGCATGGCTCCGGGGCGGCTGGGAAGGAAAGGGAGAGAGTCAAAACACTGCCTGAAGGCCTGAGGTGCTGACGGGGCAGAGTTGGCCAGGCCGAACCCCACCATCCCAGCGGCAGCTGGAGCTCAGCACGCAGCTGGACTCGGCACGTGTCTCCTGGTGTGATGCAGGCGTGTGCCTGTGCATGGCCCTTCACCTGCCCTCTCTGGGGGCTTCCAAATTCCACCTCGAGGGGCCCAACCCCAGCGTTGCCCTCGCCCCCAGCGCCACCTCACCTCTCCGCTTCCTCCACCGTCATCTTCTTCTCAGCCGCCTGCAGCGCAGCAGCCAGGGTGGAGTTGGTCTGCTCCAGCCTCTGCTGGGCCAGGACAGCCCCTGGGGCGGCTGCCAAAGGCTTTGCCGACACCTTGCTGCCTGCCTCCGGCACCAGCGAGCCGGGCCCGGCCAGGGGGCTCATCACATCCGGCATCGCCTCGGCGGCTGCCCAGGAAGCAACGGTGTGGCGGGAGGGCTGCAGGACCTGCTGGTAGATGGTCTTGGGCCCAGAGAAGACCAGCTTGGTGGATGCCACGGACGTGTGCTTGGAGGGGATGTCTGTAAAGGAAAGGGACTCACGGCATGCGGTGGCACATGTCCTCCTCACCTCCTGTACCAACTCAGGAGGCAGCCTCAGGCCCCTCCATCACCAGAGACCCCCACAAGCCCACATACCTGGAGCAGGTGTCCTCACCACGGCAGTGCCAAGCAGCTCCGTGGGGCTGGGGGCTTTGGTGGGGCTCGGTGACTTCTTGATCCCTTTTTCCAGCGACAAGATGCTTTTCTCTATCTCAGCGATCCTGAACTCCACGCTGTCATCATCAAAGGCGTCCCCAGCCAGCCCAGCCCGTGGTGCCGGTGCCATCACAGCGGGGCCCGCGATGCTCACTGCCTGGGCCTGGGCGTACTGGGGCGTGGGGCTGGCCCCCAGCTCCACCTGCCCCGCCATGCTGAACGCCTTCAGCACCGCCTGCAGCGGCTCCCGCTCCCTGAAGCGGGGCCGACGCTTCACCGTGTCCGACTCGGTGAGGTTGAACTCCAGCACAGGTGGCTCCTTGGTGGCAGCGGGTTCCGCCAGCTCCTTCCCAGCAGAGCAGGGGGGCTCTGCTGGCTGGGAACTGGGCTCTGTGTCCGTCACAGCCACATCGGCCTTGGGGTGCCCGGTGGGCTTCGGCCGCTGTTTGATGGTTAAGTTGCCTTCTTCTGCAAAGGGGATGCACTCACTGGAGCTGTTCTGGGAGGATGAGGAGGAGACCCCTGGTTTGGCCTCCTCCTCCGTGTCTGAGCAGGCGTCCTCCCGCCCACCCTGCGCAGCTACCTCTGTCATGGGAGCACTGGGCTCACTGAATGTCCGTCTCCGTGGCTTGCTGCTCTCAAAGGGGTCCCTGCCGGCATCGGAAAGCACGGCAGTGCTGGTGTCACCACCATCGTAGGACTCACTGTGCTCATCTGCCCTGGGGAGACAGTCCTGAGCCAAATGAAGCGGTTTGGGGGCCAGAAGGGGCTTGGGTGGACTCGTCCCTGACGTCCTGTCCAGTGCAGCTGCCAAACTCTTCACTGTCCTGCCACGGCCGGCATCGCTGGGGCTGGCACTCGCATCGGCCACATCCTGAGGGGCTGCAGGCTGCTGCTCGGGGTCGGGGGGCTGCTCGCCATCTGCCTCGGCTGCGAGGGCGCTGGAGACGGAGCTGAGGCGCTTGGGAGGTGGCGGCGGAGGGCCCTTGCGCTTGGCCCGGATGGCGAAGGACTGGCTGCGGGTCACCTTGGCGTCCGTCTGCAGACAGGCCCGTGGCATCTGGCTGCGGCCTGGCCGCCGCGTCAGGGTGGCGTAGGAGCCCAGGGTGCTGGTGGGGGCTCCCTCCTCCTCCTCGTGCTCCCCGTCCGACAGCGCGTAGCGGTTCAGGCTGTGCGAACGCTTCTTGTACTTGAAGCCTTCGCCCCCGTTGTGCTGCTCCCCCTCCTGCCGGGTGCCCGGGGCAGCCCGGGCTGCGGGTGGCACAGAGGGCGGCTCCGTGGGGCCACACTGGCTGTGCAGGTAGGAGAAGGCTTTCTGGGCCGACATCTGCAGGCTGCTCTTCTGCCCAGGGGAGACGGAGGGGTAGGGGTGCGCCAGGGCCTTGGGCTGCTCCGCTCCCAGGAGGGAAGGGCCCGTCGGGGATTTCAGGGAGACGTGCGGGTACATGAAGACATACGGGGCCGTCGCCTTGCTGGGCGTCTGGGGAGGAGTACAGGGAGTGACCGCTGGTGTCCCGGTACCTTTCTGAGCCACCGGCCGGGCGTACTGATCTGTGCCTTCGGGCAGGTTCCTCTCCTTGAGAGGGCTGCCCCCGCCGTTGGCATAGCCGTTCAGCCCCTCGGGGGAGAGAAGCTTCCCGTAGGGCTCGGGGCTGGGCTGTCCCGGCAGGCTGGCCGGGCTCTCCTTGCTGCGGGGCGGTGCGCAGGACTGCCCGCTGCTGCTGCTGCTCTCCCCGCTGCCCAGGCTCTCCTGAGAGGGGCTGGAGAGGTGCCGGGACAGCACATTGTCCTGAGAGTGCCCTGAGCCCCGGGACCGCACCCCGATGCTCTCCTGGCTCCGTGACATCCCCTGGCTGCTCTTGATGCCGAGCGTCTCGTGGCAGCTGTTGGACATGGCCGTCTGAAGCTCGTAGCTGAGCTCGCTGTCCTGGAAGGTGGTCATTTTGGGGGTGTGTGGGGACTGGCATTCTCCATTCTCCAGCGACTCGATGGTGACGATGTCTAGGGCGCCAGGGACTCTGCGTTTTGCCAGAGTTGCTTCTGCTTGGTTGAGGCTTTTGCGGAGGTCTCTGAGCTTCTTGACTGCCAACATGATCTTCTTCTGGTGGCCTGTGGGAAGGTTGCAACAGGAAAGGGGTGTTAGGTCGGCTCTGGCCCCCAAGGCCTTTGTTTCCTGGCCAAGAAGAGTCATGGTTACGTCACCAACTAGGGCAAAGGCCTCCAGGTTATCCAAACCCTGCCTATGGGAGGAGACAAACTGCAGCCAGCGTCCACCTGGTGCAGCCTGGCTCCAGCCTGCCACAGGAAGTCCTTGGGACAGCCCGGAGGACAGCCGGGAACTGCCCTTTCCGGGAGCTCGGGACATGCCTGCACCTCCCAGTCTGAGGGAGAATGGGGTGTGGGGACCTGGGAGGGAAACTTGGCTGACCTGGGCCACTCCAGCCTGGTGGCAAGAACTCACCCAGCTTGTTGATACCGATCTCTTGCAGGTCCTCCCACGTCAGGTCTGTCACTATGGTGATGGAGTCGTAGCCGTTGTTCACCAGCTTTTTGTGGTACTGGGGCAACCCGATGGCACTGAGCCAGTCCATCAGGTCAGCCTGCGAAGAGCACGGAGATGCTGCCATGAGCACTGAGGCATGGGCAGCACCTTCATCCAGGCTCTCCCTGCCCCTGGCCAAAAGACTGCATTTCTGGGCTCTCTCTGACCACATTAACACAGGATGTTACTTACAGACCCCATTCCTGTCCTGTCCTGGGGTAAGACAGCTCTGAGAAAAGACAAGGGGAAAGGATGGTGCTGGACCAAAGCCCCAGTGCTAGGGACTCACCGGGATGTAGCTGGGCAGCCACTCAGTGATGCTGAGCTGCCCGATCTCAGTGGAGATCTTCTTCCTGTGGCCTGGCTTGGTCACGCCAATGGCTGTCAGATCCTACGGTGAGCAGAATGGGGCTGTGGTCAGCAGTGGCATGGGGAGCACGGAGCAGTGGGTACCTGCTGCCAGCAGCTTGCGGGGTGCTGGCTGGGGTGGGGAAGGACCTGCCTTTGCCTTACCTCTGGGGTCATGCGGCTGATGGTGGGGACGTCGTAGCCCGCGTTGAGGAAGTTGGCGGTGTACGACTCCAGCTGGAACTCGCTCAGCCAGTTGTAAATGGCTTCTGCATCCTGGGGAGAGGAAGGGGCAAAGAGCAGCCTGTGACGGTTGCTGCAGGGGCTGAAAAAACCTGGCTGCTCCAGGGAAGATGACAGGATCTCCACCCATCCCCTGTGTCCCCAGCGAAGGGCCCGAAACGTGGCCCTCTCACTCAGCACACCAGATCCTCAGTTGGCCCAGTTACCTTCCCCTCGAGAAGCTGCTCAGGCCGCAAGAACTGGTGGGAGAAGACCCTGTCTCCAGAGGGGCAGCTGCCTGGGGTCTGGTGGCTCTGAGGCCCTGGCAGAGAGGAAGGAGGAGAACCATCAACGGGGGCACTTGAGCAGTAAGCAGCTTCCAGGGCTGAGGGGACAGCTGTCCCCAAGACCCCCCAGAGTTGGGACATCCCTCACCTGCTGAGGAGGTCAATTGCCCATTGTGTGGCTCCGATCCCAAAAGCTGCTGCTGGAGGTCATCGCCAGTGGAGGGCAGTGGCTGGAGGAGAGGAGGAGTGAGTGGAGGGGGGACACCCCCTCGGAGACAAGCCCTGTTGCACCCCAAAGAACAGAGCAGGGGTCCTTGTGCTGGGATGTTAGGCACAGCTTCACCAGGCTGGACCCTAGCAAGAGATCTGGGTGGGATTTGGCCCAGGGCCCTTTATCTCCTCTCAGGAGACACAGAACACGGTGGAGATGCTGTGTGGTACCAACCACAGCCTCCAGTTCTACTCAGAAAGATCAGCCGTGCTATGCAAGGCAACTGGGGAACCCCCATGAGCATCTCTCTGCTAAGCCCTAGCAGCAAATAGGTGTTTGGTGGGGGACAGTCAGCTCCTGCGGCTCCTCCTTTGCTGGGAAGTACAGGGGGTGACAGGGAAGGTGCTGGGGCTCTGTCTCCAGCCCAGGGCAGGTCTGGGGGAGCAGCACAGGGGACTGGCACCTACCCTGGCGTTCTCGATGAGGATGCTGGTGCTCTGTCCGTTGGTGCCCTCGGTGCTCTGGCCGCTGCCGGCACTGCGGATGCTGCCGATGCTGCCCTCGCTGCCCACGCTGTTCCTGTCTCCTGCTGCTTGGGGCAGGTGGGGAGGTCGTCAGTGGTGTCCCCAGTCAGGGCTGACACAGGGTATGGAGGTCCCCGGAAGGAACCCGTGTGCCAGCACAGTGATGCCAGTGAAGACCAGCCTCCCATGAGATCCCTCCAGCCAAAGACTACGCATCGGTCCCTCCCACCTCCCGGCACGCAAGACACAAACTGGGTGACCTGGGCTAAGGGACGCACGAAGCGGACACGGGGACACAGCCTGGCCGAGGACATGGGGAGGGAAGAGGCTGCTCTATGGGCTCCCCTAAACAATCTTTCCCTGTGCCTGCTCCCTCTCATCTGGCTCTTCCCCCACCAGGAGATGGAAGGAGAATCTCCCTGTGTCCCCCTGCACGATCAGGGCTGGGACCAGGAGAAGGTCCCCAGTCCCTCTCCCTCCCCAGCTGCACCCCTGACCTGAGCTGTCAGGGCCTGGGGCCATCCGGGTTAGGGTGAGGTGGCCATAGGCCGCTGGGACGCTCGGGGCTGCCTGCTGAGGACACTCGTCGGGGAGGTGCTGCAGCCCGCCGAGCGGGGCCGGGAGGGCCCCGGGGGGACCCTGGCGCTGGTGCGCGGGCGGCACGCGGGGGACAACCATGCCTGCATTCAAAGA
>WTSP01017168.1:0-11124 GCA_025331215.1 Actenoides lindsayi | reverse complement strand
GGGCAGTGGTGGAGTCCCCGTGATCCCTGGAGGGGTTTCCAAGCCCCCCGTGGAGCTGTGGTGCTGAGGGACAGGGGGCAGTGGTGCCCTGGCAGTGCTGGGGGAGCGGTTGGACAATGTGCCTACCGGATGCAGTGTGTGTGTGTGTGGGGGGGGTCCCCTTCTGGGGTGCAGGTCATGGGGTGGCTGTTGTCCTGCTGACCATGTTTCTCTGTTGCTGCAGATGGCTGCGGAGTGGGGAACCTGTCGGAACCGGTGGCCGTGTCACTGCGGCACCCTGGGGAGGGTGCAGACCCGGTGGCCGCGTACTGGAACTTCGAGGTGCTGGGGGGCATGGGGGGCTGGAGCGCCGAGGGCTGTCAGCTGGCAGCCCGGGAACCCAACGTCACCTCCCTGCACTGCCGGCACCTCAGCAACGTGGCTGTGCTCATGGTAGGTGGAGGGGTGAGCAACGGGGCCGGGAGCTCTGCCCTGGGGGGGTGCAGAGTCTGGGGTGTGCAGAGGGGCAGCGGGGTGGGCCGAGGTGCTGGGGCCGGGGTCTGTCTGAGGGGCTGTGCCGTGCTGCGCAGGAGCTGAGCGGTTTCCCCAGCGAGGCGCGAGGTGCCGTGGAAGTGCTGCACCCGGCCATGTACACCTGCACGGCCGTGCTGCTGCTCTGCCTCTTCACCACCATCATCACCTACATCGTCAACCACGGGTGAGCGAGCGCCTTGGTGCCGGCCTGGGCCATGGCTGGAGGGGCTGGGGCTTGGCCTGGGTGGGGGTTCTTGGGGGCAGCTGGAGGAGCTCCCCACAGCCGAGAGGGAGGTGTGAGGGGATGGCCCTCCAGGAGATGACCATCCAGCTCTTGCTGTCCCCTCTGCCGTGTCCCAGCATCCGTGTCTCCTGGCTGGTCCAGGATGGACGCACTGCCAGCAGCTTCGAGAAGTCCTTCACCCAAATGCATGTGCTTATGTGGCTTCTTTATCCACCACATTCCATCCCTTGGCCAGGACCAGGCTGTCAGAGCATCCTTCTGCAGCCGTGGAGGCAGGATTTGTGCCGGCAGGGTTTGTGCTGGCAGGAGCTGTGGCTCTCAAATGCTGCAAAGTAACTGCCCTGCTGAGGACCAGGCAGGAGCTCACGGGTGCCCCTTGTGCCTCTTCCAGCACCATCCTCATCCCAAGGAAAGGCTGGCACATGCTGCTTAACCTCTGCTTCCACATTGCCATGACAGCCGCCGTCTTCGCCGGAGGCATCACCCTCACCGGCTACCTGATCGTCTGCCAAGCAGTAGGCAGCAGGGCGAGGGTCTCACCTTGCCCAGACCAATGGGGTGGTGTCTGGGGGGACACAGCCGTGGCTGCAGCATCCCCCTTCCCAACCATCACCCCCCTCCGCAGGTCGGCATCATCTTGCACTACTCCTCCCTCTCCACGCTGCTGTGGATGGCGGTCAAAGCCAGAGTGCTCTACAAGGAGGTGACCTGGAAGGCACCACGGCAGCCGGACGGGGACGCATCCCAGCCAGCCCCCCGGCCCATGCTGCGGTGCGGACGCCCCTTCCCCTCACCCCGGCCCTGCAAAGGAGCCAGGGGAGCTTCCCCTGCCCCGCATCTGGAGCCTGGGGTCTGCCAGCCTGGCTCTGCCAGCCAAGCCGGTGCCACCCACGGCCGTGCCAGGCTCCTCCAAGGATTCGCTCTGGGTGCGTGGTGACATCTGTGACACCATTTCCCCCCCCGTGCAGGTTCTACCTGATCGCCGGCGGGATCCCCCTGATCATCTGCGGGATCACGGCAGCCGTCAACATCCACAACTACCACGACAACAACCCCTAGTAAGTGTCCCTGCTTGGGTGGCCTCCCTCCACCTGGGCACGGGGAACCAGCAGCGCCGGGAATCTGGGCAAGCTTGGGGAAGGCTGCGGAGACCCCGGGGCAGGGGTGCCGAGCGTCACGGTACCACGACGGGTGGCTGCCGGTGGCGTGGGCACCCAGCTCCGCTCATCGAAGCCCCTTTCCTCCCGTACAGCTGCTGGCTGGTGTGGCGGCCCAGCCTGGGGGCTTTCTACGTCCCCGTGGCTTTCATTCTGCTCGTCACCTGGATTTACTTTCTCTGTGCCGGGCTCAGCCTCCAGTGCCGACCGTCGCGACGGAAAGACGTCCCCGAGGCGCTGGAGCCGCCGCCGCCGCCGCGGCTGGGGGGTGCCGGTGACCTCCTGACGGACTCCGGGTCCATCTCGGTGACGCTGAACTCGGGGCCGCCCTGCCCCGAGGCGGACGGTGTCTACTCCCTGCAGGTGCAGTTCTGGGCGCTGGTGGCCACCCACGCCTTGTACGTGGCCCTCTGGACGTTCGGCGCCATGGCCGTGTCCCAGCGCTGGTACCTGAGCATCGTCTTCAGCTGCCTCTACGGCATCACCGCCGTGGTGCTGGGGCTCTTCATCTTCATCCACCACTGCGTCCGGCGCCGGGACGTCCTCAACTCCTGGTTCTCCTGCTGTCCCTCGTACAGGAACGCGCTGCCCATGCAGGCGTACGTCCACCCCGGGCTGGCGCCGGAGGACGGCTCGCAGGTTTTCATCGGCTGCGACCCGGAGGCTGCTCACTCCGGCGCCTCCTCCTCCTCCTCCCCCAGCAGCGCCGGCTCGGCCGGGGGCCGCTGCAAGCTCACCAACCTGCAGGTAGCCCAGAGCCAGGCGGACGCCCGCCCGGAGCCGGACCCCGCCGACAGCAAGGCCCCCGGCCGACACGCAAGCAACCTCCACGGCCGCAGGACCCACCGGGGCAGAACTAAGCAGTGCCGGGACGGGAAACACCACCGCTTGAAAATGCTGCGGGGCCCTTCCTCGGAGCATCCTTCCAGCGAGAGCGGCAGCCTCCACAACAGCCACTCCGAGAGCTACCCCAGCGGCAGGAACAGCCCCGTCAGCAGCGGCCGCGCGGGGCCGCGGGCCCCCCAGGACGGGGAGACGGCTCCGAGCCACTCGGAAGGCAGCGACGGCGGGCGGCGGGCGCCCGAGTTCGCCGAGGCTCGCCGGAGGAGCGGCAGCCGGGACAACCTGCGGCAAGCCGGCGCGGCCGAGAAGGAGGCGAAGCGTCGCTCCTACCCGCTCAACGTGGCCAGCCACAACGGCGGCCTCAAGGGCAGCAAGTACGACGTCAACCTGGCCAGCGTCGACAGCGTGGCCGGGATGAAGACCGGCCTCTGGAAGAGCGAAACCACCGTGTAAAGGTGGGGAAGGGCCGGACGGCCACAGCGTTTCTCCTCTGGGAGCCGGAGCCGGAGCCGCTTGGGGTGTCCGCGAGGAACCGCCACGTGCACTAGTGGGGACGGGCGGCATGGCCGGGGGCTCCGGCTCACCCCAGGCGCAGGGCGATGCCGAGCCCGACCCGTCCCCCGCAGAGGCTCAAAGCTTCCCGCGGCGGCGCCGGGCTCTCGAGCCGACGCTCAGTCCTTGCTCCTCAGCAGCCTGAACCGCAGCCGTACCCCCGCCGCTCTTGCATGTCACTTAAGACTGATCCTAAAATGCTATTTTATAATATGCAGAGGAAACGTCTATTTTTCAAAGCTATATTATTGAATGTATATATGTATAGACAGATCAGAGAGCGATGCGCGTGCCTCGTTACCCACCAGTGTTCTCCGGGCACAGGCACGTCCCCGGGCGCTCTGGCACTAGCCCGCTCGTGCCTCGACTGCAATATTCCCCCCCTCCGAGGGGAACCACACCAAGTGCCCTTTCCCTGCAGGCACCGTAGTGCCGGCACCTGAGCGAGCCGCTGCCTGAAACGGCCTTAGATGCAGCAGTTTATCTCCGCGGCTGCCGAAGGAAAAGCCATATTGCAAAGCAAGCACAAAGGTGAGAGGAGCCTCCGCTCCGCGGCGAGGTGATTTGTCTGCACTGTTTTAAGGCCAGACGCTAAAATCGGGGCCCGAAAAAAGGGTTCCCAAGCCCTGGGAGGCCATTAGCTATGCAACGGGGTGGGCTGGCGGAGCCACGCCGCTGCCGGAGCCGAGGCTGACCCTCTCCACCAAAGCACCAAAGAGCTGAGACCCAAAGCTGGTCCTCGTCCTCAACCCAGGGCTGCGCGCTCAGAAAATACTGGGGTTTGCTCTTAGGAAGGCAGAGAAACCCTCCAGTTACTGGCCTCACACTGGTGTCGGACCAGAGGACCATGCTGGGGAGCAGGGGCCATTCCTGGTAGAATGACACCAATTAATTAGGGACCTTCCTTGGACCGTTCCCGTGACGCATTCAAAGGGCTGGAACTTGGATAAGCACTTAATTTTTTTCCCCATTTAAAAGCAAGCCCCCCCCCTTTCCCTAGCTGGCAGATACAAAAGCCCCACGCAGGCAGCTGCAGGCTCTGGGAGACAGCCCCTGCCAGCTCAGGAGGGTTTCCCAGCACGAGAGGAGGTTGGTTACCCCATTGCCAGGCAAGGAGCCCCCAGCCCTGTGCTGGGACAGTCCCAGCTCCACATGCCCCTGCCCACGCTGGACTGGGGATGTATTTCACCCCTCATCCGGCACTGAGCCCGGCTGACACTGACCCCGGCCCTAAAAGTGACGCAGAGGAGGTGGGATGGGAGCCCGGGGACCTCCTCTGCCCTTCCCAACCTCCTCCTGCCTCAGTTTCCTCCTGCGTGCAAACGAGTCTCATTATTCACCTACCTCCCGAGGGGCCACGAGGACCAGGCAGGGCCCAGCTCAAGGCAGCGGTGGAAAAAGCACTTCCTGGTGGATTTGTCCCACCCTCAGAAGTCCCCCCGGGGAACCCTCAACCCCGCAGGGCTGGGGCACCCCCCGGGGAGGTTCCTCTGCCCAAGGGCCGGCTCCGGCCACGTTCCTCTGCGCCTGGGGTTTGATCCACTTTAAATCCCTCCCGCCGACCCCGCCGCCCGCACGGCCCCGCTGACGCCCGGTTGTTATATACGCTTGCTGCACTGCCACAGTATTAGATGAAAAAAAAAAGCTTTGTGTTGTTATTAATTCCACTTTCTCTTCGGTCTGTTTACATGGCAAGCACCTGACGTTATCACCAGAGAGCTTCCCGCAATGTACCTGGGGGAGGGAGGGGAAAAGTACGCCAAAGAAACAGCTTTAAAGGGGTCTTTTTTTTTTTTTTTTTTGCATTTTTATATAAATAGAATGTTTCTAGCAGATATGTTTTGTTTAATATATTAAAGATTTGCCAATCTGCCCCGATCTACTGTTATTTCTCACGGCCTTTGCATTCAGCTGCCACAGGCACGGGGTGGGCACCGGTTTCCTGAGCGAGCAGCCAGGGCTGGGGACACAGCAGCCAGAGCTGTGCCTTTGCCACTGCCTCCAGCAGCTTCACATCCCTTATTTGACCAAAAATGGGGTGGTTTTCTCTCGGCAGGTTAAGTGTGACCCTCACAAACTCATTCTGTCAAAGCACGAGAAGGTGAGACCCACCCAGAGAAAGCCAGAGCAGAGCTCTGGGAAGCCAGCAGCAGCGAAGGTGCTGGAGACCCTCCCCGGGGTGTCACCCCGCTGCAAGTCCACGGGCTCAGCTGGCTCGCTTGTGACGCTGCCCGGCAGGAGGGGGATGCACCAAAACACCTTCTGCCAGAGGACCCAGAAACCAGCCCCGGTGCTTCTATTTATTTCTAACAGAAACAGAACAGAACCCAGAGCGGTCCCTCCATAAAAAGCCCCGTTTTGGTCCAGAACATGAGAAGGGACACAACCCACGACCCCTCTCCCCCACAACCCCTCTCCCTCGGGTGACTGTCCAACAGCGTTCGGTGCTTTTGTCACCGTCAGGTCTCAGTTTTGGTCCCACAGTCCCTGCTGCCCCTGGTCCTTCACTGCCAGGCCTTGGCCCTCCTGAAGGCACGGATCTCCTCCGGGTCCCGCAGGTACTGCTCGATCTCGCTGTCGGAGATGGGCTCGTCCCCGGTGACGGCAGCGTCTGCAGCGCTGGGGGCTGCCGTCCGCAGCCGCTTCCTCGGATTGATGAGGCAGGGTGGCAGCAAAGGCCTCCGGCCACCCGCATGCCAGCAGCTCCCCTCTGAGGGACAGCCCTTCTGTGCTGGAGGGGGGCCCTGCACTGGGGGGCTCTGGCCTGGGGGGCCCTGGACTGGGGAGCCCTGGATGGGGAGGCTCTGGTCTGGGGGGCCCTGGACCGAGGAGCTCTGGCCTGGGAGGCTCTGGACTGGGGAGCCCTGGCCCGGGGGGCCCTGAACCGAGGAGCCCTGGCCTGGGAGGCTCTGGACTGGGGAGCCCTGGCCCGGGGCACTCTGTTTTGGGGGAGCCTGGCCTGAGGATCCCTGGCCCGGGGCTGCATCGCCCTGCTCCTCCTCACCCTCCAAGCAGAAGGCATTTTTCAGCAGGAAAATCCGGTGCTGCAGCAGGTCCCCAATGTGCTTGACCACCGTTTTCTTGTCCACGTCAAACACCCTGAGCCAAGCGAGCTGGGAGGCCATTCTCAGGAGGATCTCCAGAAGCTCCTTCAGCCTCAGGTGGGCCGGCGGGGGCAGGTCGACGGCCGCCAGCTTGCAGAACCGCGCCAAGGTGCAGGCGAGGCGGGCGGCGGGACGCAGCGACTGCCACGCCAGGAAGGCCGCCGCCGTGACGACGGGGACGGGGTGGCGGCCGGTGACCAGCCACGTCTCGCTGGCCAGCTCCACCAGCTGCAGCGTTCGGGACACCATCTTCTCCTTGTCCTCCACAAACGGGGCAGGGACGTCGGCCCCGTGCTGGAAGAGCCGGAAGCTGGGAGAGCAAAGAGCCCGCCGTGAGCACGGGGCGGGCAACTCGGCTCCTCTGCGAGCCAGCCCGAGGCCGGGGCTGGCTGCAGGAAGGTCCCGTGGGACCCACCAGAAGCTTTTCCACCCACCGGTGTCACTCGCGGGACGCTGGCGTGGCCGAGCGGGGCCCGGTTACCTGTTCAGGTGTGTCTTCACCAGATCTGCCAGGCTCAGGGCCGGCACCGAGAGCCCCAGCTCTTTCTGGAGGCTCAGGAAGACACCGGCGAACAGCTCCTGCTTCGCGTAGAGGAGGGAGCAGATGGTGCCCATCGTCAGGGGCCAGTTGTGCTGCCGACAGGTCACAAAGACGCAGCAGCCCCCCAGGAGCTCCTTCTTCTCCAGGCTGACCAGGTGGAAGGAGGGGTGCTGCAGAGCTCGCTGGAAGTACGACACCGACGTCTCCTCAAACACCGTTGGGAGCTGGAGGACTTTACAGAGATCCTGGACCCGTCTGATCCCTGTGAGAAGACACCACCCTTAACAACCAGCTCGAGCAGCCTCTGATACACCCCCCTCCCCAGCACAACCCCACAGCCCCCGAGCTGTGCACAGGAGCGGCCCCGTTCCTGCAGCCAGCGTGAAATCACCTCCCCAGTCCCCTGAAGCAGGTGGGGCAGCTTCTGACAGCAGTGAAATCACCCTGGTCACTGTCACCTTTGTGCTCTACTGCTGGTCCCGGCGGCTTTCACCAGCCTAGAGCATCGGAAACACACTAAACAAACTCAGGCAGCAGGAAGAGAGAAGTCGGGGTGCGAAGGGAACCCAGCAGCGCATTCTTACCTCGCTGCAGGCAGCGGCTCAGCTGCTCCTTCTGCCCGGTGCTCTGGGAATAAGCCACCTCTGAAAAACAGTCAGTGTCAGGCCAGATGGTCTTGCAGCGACTCCGGGGGACAGTGGAGTTTATGTTTTGGGGACAGCATCATATAGATTTTGGGCAGCCAGATGCCCGTGGTGCCAGACTTTGATCAGCAGAACAGCTCTCTGAGGGCACTCAGCCAGAGCTGCAGCACAGGCCGAGGGACAGCGAGGAGCAGGAGCCCTGGGAGCCGTCGCTTCTCCACAGACAGAACCACCAAGCGGTCTCAGGCTCCTGCACTGTGCTCAGAAGGGATTGAAATGCCAAAAAAAGCAGCCTTTTGGAAGGCACGTGACCCAAACTTTTTAAAATCCATACTCCAAGAAGGTTCCAAGCCTACGAGTGGGCAGAGAAACGCTGTCGGTCTGACCCTACAAAGGGAAAATGAAGCTGGGGAAGAGGGGGGGGCGGCCGTTCCATCCCCACCCTGCCCTCCCCTCTCGGACACCCAGAGACCCGCAGCGAGCGGAGGACACAACGGACCCCCGGGCTGCCTGGAACGGCTGCTCGGGAACCGTTTCGTTGCTGAGACCGACTCGGAAGTGCCCAAACGAGCTTTAGACGGGACGCGAACCCTCCCGGGCCTCGGATGCGCGAAGGGAGCCCGGCCGCACCTCGCAGCTGCTCCTCCTCGGTGTAGGTGGTGGTGAGGAGCCCCTCGGCCAGGACGCAGCCGCAGGCGGCACAGACCAGCTGCTGCTGCGCGTAGTGCGCGTCCTCCACCAGCGACTCGGAGCCGCACTCGGGGCACCGGCCCCGCGACGCCATTGCCGCCGCCGCCGCCGCCACCGCGCGAGGGGGAGCGCTGGGCCGGGCGCACCCCCCGCCAGCCAATAGCAGCGCCGCTCTGCGGTCCGTCCCCCTCGCTCCGCCCGGCCCCGCTCCCGTGCAGCGCAACGCCGCGTTCCGGGCGCCGCGAGTTCCGCCCGGGCCGACTCGACCGACTCCGGGTTGGAGGCGGCAAGTGCCGAGGAGGGGAGGAGGGGCTCCCCGCGGAATCATCAAAACCTTCCCCTAGGGACACTCAGCAGCCGCAGGGCATTGTCCCCGTCCTCATGAGCCAGCATCCCTCCAGAGCCCCAGTGCACTGGAGGGGCTTCAGGTCCTCGCTCCTTTCATCCCCGGCAGAGCATGAGGGGGATAACAGCACTCGGGGCTCCTGCTGCAAGATGGGGATGGGGATGGGGATGAATTGCCCCGAGACAGTGGGAGGCTGATTTTCTCTCTTCGCCCACTGCCCAGTTTGAGGGCCACTGCAATTAGGGACCAGTGCCGTGACCGGGGTGATTTCACTGGCGCCCAGCCAAGAACCTTTCGCACATATATTTTATTTTGCTTCACAGAAACTCTCGCTTCTCATCACGCGGATGAGCCTGTCCATCAGGTTTCCCCACCCCGCGAGGTGTTTACCGTGAACTTCCTGCACCGGTGCCTTGCAGGGATGGAACTAGCCCAAAAATACCTTGAGGATGAGGAGTTTCGGGCAGCAGAGCCAGTCACGAGGAGGGGATGAGGCCCTTTTGAAACTGCTTCTTCAGAAAAAAAAGATAAAGGGATCAGAACACCAGACTTAAAGTATTTTTATTTTAGTGTTCCACGAAACCAAGAGGCGTTTAAAAACAAAGAGGTACCCAGGCTAAAAGCAGACAGTACAAACAGGGGAAAAACACATTCAGATCCTTCAATAATAAAACAATGCATTTGATTCTTAAGGCTCTTAAAGTCAAGGAGCAAGCCCAAGAAAGGCTTGGATTGGTATTGCCCAGACAAGACTGAGGTACGAGGTTGGAGTGATGCTTTCAGGAGTGGCTGGGGCAGGACCACGACTCCCCCCGAGCTGCTCGACACCTCCGGCCGCCTGCAGAGAACAACCCCGGGGCCAAAGCCAGACACGACCTGGGTCCTCCTCAACAGACACGGCTGTGACTGGCCAAAAAAGCTGTCAGGAGAGGGTATGATGAGGTTTAAGGCTTTATCTCCAAGGAAGCTGTTAAGAGCACAGGTTACTGCTTTGTTTTGGAAAGCACGTGGCCTGAACGTCATAAAACCCACGCTCCAACAGCATCACGCGTGGCACCGAGGTGCCTTCAGCAGCCGGCCACCCAGCAGTACCCACATTGGTTTAAAACGAGCGAAAAGCAAGAGCCCAGTCTTGCTTCCCACGGCTCCAGCTGTGAAAACTGGCAATACCACTTCTTTCGAACCATTAAGCCACCGCTCAAAGGCACAACCGGTTTTTCTGACCTAAAGCATCAGAAAGCTGTGGAAGAAAGTCAAGACGACAAGTCTGTCCGTGAGGTACAAGGCAAATGTTTCTTTCCAGAGAGGCACAAGGAGGAAGCAAATCAATCCTTCATCTTCCTCACCACTTCAAGGCACGAGAAGCAGCAGCAGTTTTCAGTAAGGCCACCCGGTACCTCTCAAAATCAAAACCACCAGCCAGGAGCTGAAGATGCTGCCAAGACCTTCTGCGTTTTGGACCCTTCATTCACAGAAGAGGGCACGGGAGAAAGGAAACAACCCCCTCACCAAAGACACCCACTCCAATAAAAACAACAGCAGGAAAAAAAAGTACCCGAAGTCTTAGAAGGCTCTGAAGGGTTGCTTCAGCTCGAGCTTCCTGTGAAGGACAGCTCTGGAAACGCTCCAGGCTTTGGTAGTTAGTTTACAGCAGTAAAAGGGTAATTAATTAACAGCATTTTGTGGGGTTCCCAATAAACGTACCCATCTCTAGGCAAATATATTAAACTACTCTTTGCTACAAAAATACAGGATCTCAGAAGTCTCCAGTGGTTGTGTTTGATGATAAGCAGCCTGCTGACAGTTGGTTCTGCCGGTTGAGTCCCTCCATAAAGTGCTTTGCTGTAGAAAAACCACGTTAGGAACTCACCCCGTTGGAGCTGAACCAGGAGCGACACAACAGACCCTTCCAGCCTCCGAATGCAGGAGGCTTTGCATTGTCCTGCCCTGTCTTTGGTCCTCTGCTACCTACTCTTTTGGGATCTCAGCCTCTCGGGCTATTAGGTGTGGACGCTGGCGACCCTGATAAATCCCAGAGATGCAAAGAGGCAGCTCTTCTCTTTGGTCTTTGAGGAGGGCTTACCGAAAACGAGCCACGTTTAGTTTTTCAGCCTGTTGTGGTGGCTGCTCGACAGCGCCGAGACCGGGAGGAGGACACCCTTGTCTGCAGCCAGCTGCAGAGCAGCCACAGGGCTGGGAGGCAGGCTGAGAGGGAGCAGTTGTCCAGCAAAAGCAGCACCCTCTCAGCAGCATGAAACGTTCCTTCTGTTCTGAGCAGCAAGCCCCAGAGGAAACCAAACGTGACACGAGCGCAGTGACGGCTCCTGTCCCCGGGGAGGGAGATTTGGGTTCTCTCTGGGCTGGATAAAGGCACAAAAGGAAGAGCTGGGAGATTGGTTGCCCCCCCCCCCCCCCCCCCCCGCAGGCCGCTCCCCGGGAGGCCACGCCCCCAACCCACCGGGATCGCAGATAAAAAAACCCAACATCGGA
>WTSP01017167.1:0-24456 GCA_025331215.1 Actenoides lindsayi | reverse complement strand
GTTTTGGCTGGAAGAGACCTTCAAGATCATCAAGTCCAACCTTATTCCTAGCCCTATCAAAACCACTAAACCATGTCGCTAAGCACAACATCTACCTGCCTCTTAAACACACTTGCAGGGATGGTGACTCCACCACCTCCCTGGGCAGCCCATTCCAATGCCTGACAACCCTTTCTGTAAATAAACGCTTCCTAACACTCAGCCTGAACCTCCCCCAGTTCAACTTCAGGCCATTTCCTCTTGTTCTGTCACTTGTCAACTTGGAGAACAGACCAACTCCCGTCTTGCTACAACCTCCCTTCAGGTAGTTGTAGAGAGCAATAAGGTCTCCTCTCAGCCTTCTTTTCTTGAGGCTAAACAGCCCCAGATCCCTCAGCCTTTCCTCATAAGACACATGCTCCAAACCCTTGATTATCTTTGTAGCCTGCCTCTGGACCCTCTCCAGTACCTCAACATCCTTCTTGTAGAGGGGGGCCCAAAATTTGAGTTCTAACCCTTATTGATCAGTATGCTGAATTAAATCAGCTGAGGCTGAGCAGTTGCTACAATTTATGCAAGCAAGAATATGGTATGGATAGGAAGAAAAAGGAATGAGACTGTCTTTTCCAGTGACTACTTTCAATTAGATCTGATTACGCTTAACAGTGACCCAGCTGACTGGCCTAAACCAGGCTGCCCCGATTCTACCCTCTCTATGCCTCCAGCTGTGTGACTGTGCTTTGTCTCTTGCACCAGCAATTAGTTCTAAAACTAATGAGCTCCCTGAACCAATATAATAATCTCAGAATTATCATCAACTGCTGTTTAATTACAAGGTCACCAACTGACTATTCTAGTTTTCTCCACAGTCCTTACGCTCCCCTAAAGGTAGTTTGTTCACTGTGACAGATACCCTGAGGAAAAAATGCTTCCCTGACAAAGAACCCTGGTGGAAGTACAACGCCTGTCACCTGGCCAAACAACTCAATAGAAGTTCTTTCTCCGCTGTTTAGTAGCTAAATTAGGAAGTCTGAGTGTTCTATTTCCAAGTCTCATATGGGAAGTATCAAGACTTAATTTAAAGACATCTTGTTCAGTCAGAAACATCTAAATGGTCATTGATTGTTTTTCCTTAGTTGGATGTGTGAGTCTCTTTAAAGCAGAAACTGTTGTGCTCTGTCCCTGCTGCTAGGCAGGCTACAGGGCTTGTGTCAACATTAGTGGAATAAAAAATAAGACTTTGAACAAGTCAGGCCTAAACTCTCACACTCCTGAGAACCTGATTGTCACTGAACTGAGATGAAGAAGTTTAGGCACAGTCAATTTGCTTAGTTAGAAGCATCTGCAAGGACCCTGAAGAAGAATCATCCCAGAAAATACCCTTATGTGTGGATATTTCACAATAGCTGCATAGATTAGCTGCAGAGACCTGAAAAAGCCCCTTCTATTTTTATGGTCAGAAAAACATAATTATGCCAACATCTTCAGCAGGTTGAAACCTAAGTCTCTCTGGAAGGTGAATTCAGAAGTGTTGCTCCCATCACCAGAATATAAAAGCAAATTAAAACCTCAAATGAATATGTTATATGCAAGCAAGTAGGTTCGTCAAAGGAGAGGACATTAAGATAAGCCATAGTGTGCTATCCATTAGAAGAGGACAGAATCATTAGAGTTCTTTTTCATTTCTAACAAGCATTTGTGTAAACACACTCCCTATGCTGCTAATGTTCTCTATTCCTTGAGACAGCAAGCCCAGGAGTAAGGTAAATGCTTTCACAGAGCGAGGCTGATTTCCCTGGCCAGGCGTTGGTGGATAGTCTACAGACAACGTGTCCACCCAGACTCCTACTCCTGGTCATTTTTCTAAATACTGCTGCAGATCAGATACTATGAGGTTGGTCTACAGTAACATAGATAAAAGGGACATTTATCCTTGAGTCACACACATGTGGCATCAGGGGCCCCTCTGCCTTCAACATCCCTCATAAACAGATGACAACTCCAAAGTCAGCTACCACATCTGCATTACTTCAAGGCCTTCTCTGTCCCAAAGTGATGCGTTTCTTCAGTTCTCTATTCCCTTGGTTTTTTCCCATGCTAAAGCTTTTGTAAGTACATTTCAAGATGTCCCTATCTAAATAATTACCAGCTATAATTCACAGCTGTCCACAAATGAACCAACCTCTTTACCATGTATATATTCCCTAGCCTGCCTAAGTGATTCTTATCACTTGCCATTTCAGCCATGTAAAGCTAAAGATACCAACCTGAGCCCTGAAGCTTTTGAAACAGCAGCTCTCCTTTTCTGTCCTGGTGCTTTGCAACGTGATGCAAGTTCTGTAAGTGGAGATGACTTTGAATTTTGCTTCAAAAGTACACTTCTGACCCTGGCTCATGTGTTCGGAATTGTTCTCATTCCTCTGTGTTCTTGGGGTAAAACTGAGTGGGTTTTTCAGATTTATGTTGATCATCTCCATGCCCTATATTCTTGTCAGCTTTCTGCTTCCACAAAAGACACCCTAAACCCCAAGTCAACAGACTAAGTATATTTCCTGGTCTGTTTTACAGGTCAAACATTATTTTTTGTTCCCATCTATGCTTTCAAAGAAGTTTCTTGTTTGTGAGAATTAGGATGGGTAATGTGCTCACTGCACCCAGCTGCATTCGTTGCTGAGCTACTGACAAAGTATCTGTCTTGGAGGAAAAACAGAAATTTAAAAGTATACTAAAGGACAGCTTTTGCTTTCAGCAACCTATGGCTTGTCTTGCTTAGAGGAGTTTTTAAAAAAAAAGTAAAATGGAACAGCTCCCCAAGATGGAAAATTTTCAACATCATCTGGATGCTAAAAATTTAATAATACAAGGACAATGTTAATTTATACCTGCTAAAGATGATCTAATGGATATAGCTCCCATTTGCTTCACCAGGCTCTGAATGGCATAGCAGCACTGGCAAGTACAATCCTCTGAGAAGTACCTTGTTAGCTCTGTCAGCCTGACACAGCCACTACAGCCACCACAGCCCAAATCCTGTGAAGAAATGCCACTGAACAGAGGAATTGCTGTTGTCTACCAGATAGGAAATTTACTTCAGACTAGACAAGAAAAAATTAATGGACTATTTCCTATTCATAAGCAAAAAGCATCCAAAAATCCTAGACTTCTAGCCTCATACTATATAAATTAAATTTAAATAAATAAATAAATCCACTATGTAACACCATCGGAATTATTGCCTCAACCCTGATTCAGTCTTGTACCTGAAGTCACAGGAGTTTTGAGAGGGAGAAATTTGTTCTGCTGGGCTATCAAACATTGCTGGAGCCAATTTAAAACAGGGGACTTGCCAGCTGCTGTAGCATCCACTGAGCATGCTTAAATGAGATGTTTTCGTGACGAAACTTATTCCAGAATCTTTTAAGCTTCACAAAACTGTTATTTTTTTTTTTTAGCATTGCTATAAAGGAACTTTCTTTTGAGACCAGATATCAACTTAATTTGATTTTTTCCCTTCTATATTGCAACAAAAATAATAGGCACTCACTTCATGAGTCATTTGTTTATCTCAGTGCCTTTGAAGCATGGATGTGATCAAGGACATTAACATGTTTTCTGAAGCAAAAATCATTAAATAATCAAAGACCTTTAGCAGCCTCTACTAATATCAAATAAGGTTATATCAATCACTTAACTTGATCTTTTCACTTGGGTTTCCAGAAGGTAGCACCCAAATTCTACTAAAATCACAGACTTATTCTAGATCTGTACTATTTGAACGGCTGAAGTTGATTCACATGCTACATATAGTAGGGCTCTCCCACCTAGGAAGAGGGGACAGTTGTCAGACATATGTGGCACCTAGAGGCTGCCACTGTTAGATATATTGTCTGATCTTCAAAAGACAAAAGTGCTCAAGACAATGACTACTTCAGCAAACCTAGCTACTTAGTTTGTGTCTAAATGGGAAAGATAAACCTTTGAAAATTTAATCACATAACTGTCAATTCATGGTCATTAATTTGGACACATTTCAGGTGAGGTTGGCCAGGGCTCTGAGCAACCTGATCTGGTTGCAGATGGCCCTGCTTCCTGCAGGGCGGGTGGACGAGATGACCTTGAAAGGTCTCTTCCAACCCACACCATTCTGTGATTCTATGAAATACTTAATATAACCCAGTTCCAGCTGAACCATGGAACATACTCATAGAGGTGGGCATCATCAACTTAGCATCACTTTAGCAGTGTTTTTCTGTTCCCCATTCCAGGCTGTATTAACCAGTGCTAAGTACCTGCAAGTAAAGAAAACTTCTTTGTTCTGAAGCCAATATATGTTTATACTTTGCTCAGTACCTGGCCCCATACAGAACTGAAAGTGATTCTAATGAAGATGGAGTTGCTGTTTTTCAGTAAAAGCACAAGCAGTTGTAAAAGGTCAGTAAGATTTATGGTGGTGTTGGCTTAAAGATCATTTGTTATTCAAGTGACAGAGGTACTATGTTTATAAAGTACAGTTAGTCACCAATGGCACGACCTGTTTACCCGGCAATCCTTGGCATTTCCATCATTTCTGCAAGCAATAAGACTTGAGCCTCGCTTACTCAACATGGGCAGTGGAGGCTCTGAAATAATCACAGATTATTGCTGCAATCTTTCAGAATGTATTTTAAAAAGTCTATCAGCTTCTTGTTCTCGATGAGCCATTTTAAATGTCAAAATGTTGGGTCACAGTTTTGAATAATAGCTACAAAAATGTAATGTTATGAAAGTTTTAACTCTGTATCTTCTGTGATGGCCTTTGAATCACAGTCATGGAATTACAGGTATAAAAAGAATTTTTAAGAATATACTTTTACTTTTTCTAGTTCCTTTACTTTTTTTATAGTTTCTAGATCTATAAGCATTTTCTAGGTGACCTATAGATCCTCACAGAGCAGATTCAACAAAAGAATTGCTTTAATTAATGACCTTATACTCATCCCTTTGAAGGCATTGTAAACCCTGCATTGTCTCATACCAGGTTGAAAGTCACTGGTGCATTACAGCTACCTCTACATTCAAGGACATGAAGACCATTACCAGCCATTCCAGGAGCACATTCTAGAATTCCATCATACCATGTAGAGCATTTCAAATCTGATAGCAGCTATAGACAATGAAATAAAGAAAAGTCGGAAGAGAAAACTATTAAAGTCATCAGTGGTTTGTAGAAAGAATCCTGTGAAATCACTCATTTAATAGGATGTTACGTCACTGTTTATGGGCCAACAAAAGTGCTCATATCACAGTCACACCAAAGCTTCACTGGAGTCCAACCAAACACAACTTTTCTATTTAACACTTTCGTGACTTAAATTTGCATGCCAGGCCCACTAGGCTTTGTGAATTCTACTTACTTCCTTAAAAAAAATAATTTAAAAATCCCAACTATTAACAACACTTTTGACTTCTCTTGTCATTATCTGAGACTTTCAAAGCACGTCACAAGCATCAAAAGTCACTCTATTGTATCACTATCACTTATTTGTGGACAGGGAACACAAAACTCAGGTATTTAAGGGTCTACCTTATTTCAGTTAGCATCTATAAAAAGTCGGACTCTGATTTTAACTACAGTTGGATTTCTGCTTTAATGCACCACTAAGAGTCACAGAGCAATTCAATGGGAGAGACAGAAATAGAATGCAGCTGTCCCAATTCTCAGACTCCATTCTAACCAAACGACCATGTGGCCTCCCAGCTTAGTGCTTATAAAAATACACCAGCTGATGTAGTTTGCATCTGCAAACCATTCTCTAACTGCTTTTAAATGTATCTTTGTTCATATTCAGACTCAGCCAAAAAAGCCCAGGGGAAAGGGAGTGACAGAAGAGTTGAGAAATACGCAGGCTTTGTGCCTCACAGTCCTCCCAGCAGAAGCAGGTATCAAGTGGCTCCAGTCCCATATGTCCATTCACCCAGCTTCCCTTGAGATGCACAGAGATTGCCAGCTGGGCAGACGTGAAGAGGAAGCCACAAGAAGACCATGGAAGCCACTTCTAAAAGCTAATACTACTCCTGGTCTCAGCATATACCTCACTGGTCATGTACGTGCCTTTATTGTCCCATAAAGCATGACATCCAATAAAATAGACATTGGGCCTATAGAACAGCTTTAATTACAATCTCTGCCCCCAAATGGCAGCTGAATACCCACTGATTCTCACTTTACTTGTAAACAAACCCATTAAGCACCAGTGGAGAAGTCTATTGTTATTACAATGACTATGAAACTCATAAAGATGCAAATTACAAAAAGGACTTTGTCATTATGTAGGTAGTAGTACACTATGAAAGTCATCTTACTTGAACAACTGGTTGTGTGAATCTTCTGCCCCCCTCCCCCCAAGTCTCTCTGTTGTGCATCAGGCTTCATCTAAATGACTATGAATGATGGCAGGGGAACAGTTCTGCACTGAGCAGTCTATGCACTTCCTCCATATTAACCAGGTAATTCACTCAACACCCCAAAGAAGGGATTTGCTGACCTGTTGTGCTCTATGCAATGTGCGCATCTCAGCACTGTATTAGATCTCTGGTGGCTTGTGTTTCCTAGTTGATTTCTAGCCATTAATCCATACCTTTGATACAGTGAAGGTGTGGATTTTAAGTCAAAGCTTCCAGTTTCTCTGGTGCCATTGCATCTAGTGATGGGTGCAAGAGATAGAAATAAAAAGCCCCTAACTATTCTCTTTGCCATGGGCTTTGAAGACACAGTGGGACTAATGGACAGTACCAGAAATTGTAAACCGTATCGCTACTACTTGCAAAGACCTTCCCATGCTGGAATTGGAGAGCAGAAACTCCAGTTGTCTTCATCCTGCTGGTAATGCCAAGTGACCAGCTTTCTTATATGAGGGAAGAAATCCTTTCTAGGATAAAATGACTGTCTTCTTTTTTCCAAGTCCTTTTGAAACACTGCAACAAAGGTTACCAATCAACTGTAACCTAGCCCTGATTAGCTTGGTGATGATCTACAGCCACCAAAATTCTTGAAATATCATTTTTATGCCCAGCACAACTGACATGATTACTCCATCCTCTCACTTTTTCAGTCATTTCATACACTTACAGGTATATGTACAGCTGTATCGTAGGTGTATATATATACACACACGTAGGTGTACGTATATACAAGCTACTTGACAGTATGAATCAGACTTTACTTCTTAGAAGGAAGCTGGATGTACACCATTTCTATCATATCAAATCAAATCTCCCCTAATCTCTTCTTGCTACATCATGAAACTCGCCCCAGCTTAAAACCAGTATTTTGGAAAGGTATGCTGGGCTGCAAGTTTACTTTGTCCAATGACTAATTCCCTGTTAGCTGTGAACAAGAATCTCTTGAGCATTGTCATTAGAAGCTGTGAAAAAACAACGGGCTGGGCAGCTGGGGTTTTTTGGTGTCTGGAGACATAGGGTGTCGTTTGTTTCATTAACTGACTTGATTTGGTTTGAAAGGTCCTGGACTGTGCCTGAAATGAGAGATAGGGTACAGTGATACTCCTTCTGAAGATGGCCACTTTCTTCCCAAATCACAGAGTTCTCTTGGCTAGAAAACTATAGAAATGACCCTGCATAAACATTGTGGAGATAATTACAAAATAAAGAAACATTACAGTGAATCCATTGATATCTTTAATTCCAAACTGCTACCATCCCAGAAGGAACAAACTGTGAGTTAGACTGACTCTTAACTATACAATTAAGCCTGTCAAGTTCTGACTCCATAATATGCTGTTTAATATTGAAAAGTCTGTCAGTAAACCAACATGTGGGATTAGTGTTGTAATGCTTTGATTTTGCTTCCTCATGAAACTATAAAACAATTTAGCTGATACAAGCAACATGTTATTTATACTCTTTTTGGAAACAGTTTAAATGCTATGTGGGATACTCCCCCTTCCCTCTAATATAATAGCCTTCTCTGACCTTTATGGATTTAAATTGGTGAGGGGAGCTATGCGCATTCCATCTGGAATTTACTCAGTAATTCTATTAAGCGCTTCCCTGCACAGAAATTAATGTTCTCATCTCATTCAATACTCATCATATTCATTAGTTAAAGCAGAAGACCTAATCTCTCTCTATACTGTTTCCTCAAAGGATTTTCTATTAGTGTCAAGGAATTCAACAGATTAAGCTTCAACACTTCTGTGTTTGTAAAACTATAAAATTCTGGAGCTTACCGTTAGAGCAGAAGGTTTTGCCATTTCCAGAATTTTTGAGGAGAGCGTCAACTGAAAGTTACAGAGCCTTTGAAGAGGCCCTTTACTGTTGTTCCTCACCATTTACAGGTAACACTTCGATGGACATTCAGCGTTAGCCAGCAGAACTACTAATGATTTCACCAGTCTCTAGGCCCCTTCGTTCACCTGGCTTTAACTAGCAGCTGCCCCCAAAAGGCCTTGGCATTCCCCACCACAGGGGCTTGCCCTGAAACAGCAGCACCAGCACCACAGCTGGGACTCGGTGCTGGAGCAGAGAGAGAATGGGCTAGAGGAGTTGCCTTTGTTCCCCCTCCTAGATTTTCTATTCCCAGCTACTGAAAATGAATGGAAAACCTGTTACTATTCCTCAGCGTTTTTGTGTTTTGATGAATTGCAACAAAGCCAGCTGGGCTATGATGTGCTGTGCTGCTGACTATGGTGAAGCTCCTCTAGCTGGGTATGCCTGCTGCCAAGGGGCTCGCTTACGCTAACGCTGGCTGTGACTACAGCGGGCTGCAGTTCTAAAACTTACTTCACATGTCATTAAATCCACTGTATACCATCTAAGCCCACTTACTTAGCAAATGAATTTTGATAACTAGGTAGATACAACTTGTCTGGAACCCTGCCTCCAGCAATGATTAATATTTAATACAAGATTTGTATGTTAAGTATAATACCTTTTATTATAGTGATCTCTATAGCTGTGAAAAGCTGACAGTTCTGGGGGATCATAAGTCCTTTTTTAGTCCTAATAAAAGAGACAAACTTCAGACACAAGTGCCTTTCCCCACCTCAGCTCTAAGAAAGTTCTGTATTCCTGAAAGCTCGCGTGCTTCGTGAAGCTATACTACTGGTTCTAATAATAGGGACCACATAAAGATCACTGTGTCTGTACCCACTCTGACATTCTGATGTTATTAAAATCAAGGTGAAGAGAAGCAGGTATTATACCTCTCACAAAAATAGGGTACCTCCTCCTGCAGGGCAAACTATTTACATGTTCTGATGCATAAGAAGCTGCATTTTAGAAAGGGTCACACAGGAAGAGAGACAGCTGTCCACCTATTACTGATACACATCTCCATCATTTTCTCCCTGATTCGTTCAATTCAAGGAACAAACCGGGAGGAGTGATATAAATAAGCTCTGGCTTTAGATTTTCCAGAGAAAACAAAAGAGCTGATTTGGCTCTCATTTCTGTTAGCAAACAAGTCATTCCTAATTTACAACACTATTAACAAAAGGAAGCTCAGAAAGAAGAGCTTACATTCACAGTCACTGTGAAATAGTTCTCTCAGCCTTGTACACAGAAGTAATGTCACATAGGCAACCTTTTAAAGGAGAACGATGTGTGTCTTGTGATGTACTACCAAAAAACCAAGCTGTTTTAGTAAGGGAATACTAGTGAATGGAAGAAGTGAATGGATTCTGGTCTCACTTCCTGACCCTGCCATTACAGCTCTGTGACCCAGCGCAAACTGCTTTAAATATTCAGCACCTCTCAGTAAAACTGGTAACAAATGCAATGGCAGGCAGACACCGAATTCACACAACAGTATTCTTTTATCCTATAGTTCAAGAAAAGAAGAGCAGTTTCCATAACAACTTCTAAATTTCAGGATTCCTACAGGGATGATCATACTAAAGAAGACCAACGTACTTCAGTTACTCATCTCTGACAACGGCCAGCTCAAGGCATCCCCAGGAAGATGTAAAAATGCAAAAATCTGGCAAGGAGAACTTTCTGCTTAACTCCAGGCTGTTGTAACTGACCAATTGCACAGAACATGAATGTTTATATTCTTTAGAACAGAGATCACACTTGAGTTAGCAGCAGATTTTCTTATTATTTATTCACTTTCAAGATCTTTTTAGGGACCAACAATTATGTGCCAGTCAGAGACCTAATGCTAAGGTCCAATTGTTACGAATACTGACACTGAGCTGGGCAAGTACTCAGCACAAGCAGAAGACCCAGGCTGCTGCAGTGAGTAAGCTGAACCAGCAATCCAAGCAACAAGCAGGCTGGAGAGAGGAGGAACACAAATCTCAGTCCTCACAGCTCACACATAAGGGTCTAGCTCTGCACTTGAAGGAGTTGTCTCTTGGTTTTTCTATTTAGAAGTCCTTTTGGAAGCTGGCATGCCATTGTTGAAGTTGTTGTATTTAGTTGATGAAGTGTTGTATTTAGGTGTGAAATGTGATAGTTGGACATCTCTGTGCAATTCTAGAACCAGCCATAGACATACACACATACTAGGAACCAAATCCTGTGCTAACACAAGCTTGGGGAAAGTCTGGGATGTCAGTGGGTTTAAGACACGACAGAAAAGTACAGCTTGGAAGATGGCTCTGGAGTTTGAGAAAAGAAATTCTCTCTCCTAGCTATGAATTCAGCTCACAGTGTCATGAGTAATTGTGCAGTGAGTGGGAGGAAAGGACATTAACACTCATAAAATAAACCTCCAAAAGTCTTTTAAATAGAAAAATCACCTGCAGGGATAATGAAACAAAAAAATGTGGCCAAAAAAAAAAAAGGCAAAAGAGAATTCTAAAAAGAAAGATAGCATATTAAAAAGAGACAGTTCTCCTGCTGTGAAGTAGTAACAGGACATTGCTCATGAAACAAAAGACCTTTTGCGGTGCTTAAATTTAACTTTCTTTCTTTAAATAAAGCATTAAAACTCTACTAAATCAGTCTAAATAAGTCTGAGCGAAGGGTCAGACACTTGGCTGGCAGTCCTGGCCATTGCACTGTGTATACAATTTTGCAGCCCCTGAAGCTCTGCATGGGATGTAGCTGTAACACAGTATGTCATTGCTGCTCTCTAGAGGGAGTCCGCAGCTCAAAGGTATCAAGAAGTAGATTTTCATGAGTGGAAACGAGCTGACCTCTCTTCTGTGAATAATTTTTGGCATCCAGTTTCTGCCAACAGATAAGGGAACTCCTTTTATGAAATTATGGTTATAAAATGAATGAGACCACAAGCAAAACTTCACCCTGTAGAATTCTATTGAGCCTGACTTTTGGATCCAAACTCAGAAAGCCTTCCTTTTGAGTTGTCTCCTAGGGGAAAGGAATCCCTGAACAGTGTAGGAAACTGTTTCTGACCTAGCACTGGACTGTACTGCTATTCCTTCTGGCACAGAGGGCATTCCAAAGAGAAAGGAAATTCCTAGCCCCTACTTGCTGGAATGAGGGATTTCCATGCATTTTTATGTGACGTGGAACACCTGTACCAGTAACCAGGAGCTAATATACAATGTCTAGAAGCTAATTTGGAACTACTACTCCTGTTCAGACCAGGAGCTGGAGGTCCAGCCATCTGCCCAGAGGAAAAAAGAACAAACCCCGCAACTTCTTTGGAGATGCCCTATTCCTTCTCTGGGAATCTGAAATCACATTGTGGCTGCAGCCAGGCCAGCATGCTTATTATGAAAACTGCATTGAACTCTTAGAATATAGATGTTCACTGCTGGGCAGCTCCTACTTTTGGAGGAACAGAAGGGATCACTCGCTAAATCTAATCTAATGACGTTTCACCCAGGTACTTTAAATCAGACTGAACAAAAAAAAAAATTGTTAGACTAAAGTATTTCTGTTACCAGAGCTCAGATTGCTGAGTGCTGAGGAAACACTGATCTCAGAGGTCCTACGAGGACAAAGAATTTGTTGCTGAGATGCCCTGATGATCCTGACCCACAAAGCAGAATCTCTGTCCACTGCCACCAAGATTCTTTCATTCTCAGAGGAAAGAAAACACTTTCCTCACCTTAAACTTTTTTCCCTCTACTCTCTTAGTAAATATATTTGTCCTCCCAAAAGAAAAATGATTTCATTTCTAAATCTCTAAGCAACACCAAGGCTACATATGGAAAATTACATCAATGTTTAATTGTCATCATAGCTAGGAATCCAAACTCAATTAGATTTGTTAAACCTCAGCTTTTCAGACAACACCCCATTGTTATCTTCTTTATATGGAAAGGACATAAACACAGCAATCAAGTCACCTCATGCCTTTCTGCTTAAATGTGAATGCTAAATTGAACAAGATGATATCTGGCTAACATTCTGACCAGAGACTGATAAGAGCTGTGTCTGGGATGGGGGTACTGGTAACTCTAAGTACAGAGATTATGGGACTGGAGGTATTGCCTGTCTCGCAAATCTGTTCCTCTATTTGTAATTTAGAGAGCTGGAGCTTACAGTTTAGTAAGAATATCACAGCCACAAGAGCTAACAGGGGATGTAGCACAGAAACAAGTTTCTGTCAGAAAATGCTTTTTCAAAACTGAAACGCTTTGTAAATACATTTTAGATGAAAAAAAAAAATTGCGTTTTGAGACCAGTTTTCTAGCAGGGCTGCTGAGGAACCAGTAACTCAAACATACACATTAGGAAGACCGCTCAGACCCGCTGACTCTAGGACTTCCTGACTGCTCCCAGCTGCCTGATGGTTTGCACGCAGGTAAGAGAACTTCCCATTGGGATTAGGGGATTGGCCCAAGATTTGTGGATAAACTCCACTGGAAAATAACGATCAGTACAAACCCCACCTTGTGTTCCAAGGGCAAGACGAATTTTTAACCTTGCTTCTTCACAATACATAGGTAGCAACTTAGCTATTGAAAAAAGAATCCTGCCAAAACAAACCAATTCACTTCACACACTTGCAGAGAGATAAAGTCCATGTGACAGATAGTAGTCACAATGCTTAATGTGCTCCAAATATTTTATATTCCAAAGAACAGAAAAAAATGTGATTAACTGAAGAAAAAATGTAACCAAGTAAGATTAACAAGCCGTTCAGAATTACCAAAGCTCTCAACCACCTGATGAAAATACCCTTTTTTTTTTTTTTTTTTAGTTAGAAGTCATGCTTGGCTTCAGCAGCTTATCAAGAAAGCATTGTAGGGACCCAGCTACAAAATTCTTAATAATTTCACTGTTCTGCTTTATTTTTCTGAAGACATGTTTGAAAATGCAGTTCCCATTTCATCAATGTCTACTTAAAAAAAATTAGTATATTGACCTATAAATCATCTTAGGTGTCGTACCATAAGAGATCTTAAGGAATTACTACACCCAGGAAAAGCCAGGCAGCTAGTGTGAAGTAAACATAATTCCTTCTGTGGTTCACTAATGCAATAGCAGTTCCCAAATCTATGTCATTGGTATTTGACTATGGTAGAAACAGCGTAATTGAGAAGAAGACCTGTTAGCTTGTCCAGAGAAATCAGAGGGCATGGTTTGGTTCATGAGAAAGTAACCAAGGGTTAGGTGACAGGCTGGGCATTGACTGCAGAGTCTCACATGTTTGGTCATTACTGCACATGCATTCCAAGACTCGGAAAGAGGCTTCTGCATGGAGCATCTAAGCTGGAGCAACATGTGCAGGCTTTCTATGCTATCCGGTTTAATTTCAGGCTGGAGGGAGAACTACATGCTAAGAATTATTTCCAGCTCATAATTACATAGTATGAGGATCTTCATATTTAAGATACATGGAAATGCTGATTTATTAAACTGCAGTCATACAAAGTTCCAAAGCATAGGCCTTAGCATCTCTAGGTAGCTGAGAAATTCAGTGTGACAATCACTGTATCACAAGTGAAATCTGACTCATTCACTCAGTGCTAAGATGAAATACACTCATATAGTAGGCTATTTTTAATATTAAATTCTTAGGTGCTCCTTGAGTTAATTTACTTACATTGTTTTGTATATGTGAAAGTGTTTCAGCTGTTTAACCTTCTCTTTTCCCATCTACTTTTGTCAAGAGCCATGCTTCAAAGTGTGAGAGCTTTTTTTAAATTCAGTCCAGTATGCAATTCATTTCAAGTCAGAGACAGACAAATTCTAAGGCTAACCCCTTAAATTTAACCCCTTAAATTAAAGGAGAAAGTGGACTCTGGATTAGGGATTTTGTTAGGGCAAATCTGACACCTATTGCTTTGTTAAACAAACAACTCTGGTATTAATGAAGACATTTAAAACACTTTCCAGCATTCTTTAGATTCCTTGAAAGCCCTAGTGCATTTTTTAAAACTACAAACACATAGGAACTTTCTTTACAAGGATCTTTGCTTTGTATGAGGGACTATTAGTTGCCTAGTCATTGTTTACTGGCCTGCTGTAGTAAATTGCCTGTTCATCTCTGAATTTAATTGCATTGCAGATCTGTGGTTCTGACGCCTGCTCCAAAAAACAATACTGATGTGGTCTTAGATTGGCAAAGATGACATTTTCATAAAGCCACCGATGTGTTCTAAGGCAGTTTGAGGCATCATGCATATATGCATACATGCATATAAGGTGCATGATGTCTCAAACTCCCTTAGAAGTCCAAACAAGAAGGAAAATATATTCTATTTTAAATATAATTGCTACAAATGCAGTTATAATGCTGTAAGCCTCAGACTCTGTCCCCACTGCAAATCTGGAATGAGTGCACTGACTCCTCTCAAATTACATCCCGGTAATTAATATCAAAAAAAAAAAAGGCACATCTATGTACAATTACTGACACATTTTTCCTACGTTATTAAGACAAAAGTCAAAAGATGATCACACTCTCATGGAATAAGACTGAGGTAACAGCTGCATTCAACTGAAGTCACCCCAAAGAAGTCAGGTTTCATTTCCTAAAGAATTAAACCCAAGACTCTTCCTGAGTATTTTCTAATTCATTATATGAAGTTGAATGGAGTAGGGAAACAAAACTTTGTAAAATGACCATTTTATGTTAAATTCTGATGGGCAATGAGTCATGTTGATAGACAACAACTGACTTCACCCCTTTTTTTATATGATATTTCCATCTTCTGTTTAGACATAAAATGACTTTTGCCTTAAGGAAATTTTACAGGACACATGAGGATCCACATTACCTATAAGCATAACAGATCCACTTTTAAATGCAGTGGTTTTAAGAATATCCTAACAATGCCTTCTACCTCAGACTGTGGCACAGCACCCTAGAGAGCTGCGGCAATGGCAGTGTTCCACCAGGAACATGTTCTCAAGCCATAGTGATAGGCGGTTGGGTTTTCTTGCTCCTTACTGCTAAAGACAAATTTTACCTTAAACACCTTGACGGCAGTGATGAGAAGGACTTACAAAGGTGGGTTTGTGTGCATAACAATGGTAGGAAACAGGAAAGAAGAAAAACATTGACTCCCCTTGGTTAAAACCTTCCACGTAGTAACAGTAAAAGAATCCCAAATTGCTTCAATACTGTGAGTAATCCATACTCCAGTTTCAGTCCTACATATTGTTATCCAGATCACCAAGATTGCCAAAGAATCACTAGTTCTTTATCTGTGCCCCCTGCATGACCTGTTTTTAATAGTACAGTGTGGAAGAATATCTTAAATAGACAGATGGGTTAAAGAAAGGGAGTCTTATTTCTAGTTACAACAGTATAATGCTTTTTGAAGCACAGAGCAGCAATGTAAGTCCATTTTAGTATCTAATGCTGTGCATCCACTGGAAGCCTATGCCAAGAAAATACAGAATTGTGAGCCAAAAACTGGACAGTGTCATTCAGAAAAAGAATCCATGGTATAAACTTACTTAAATATAATCCGTTCCATGTTTTTAATTGGTTTTCTTCCTTAGCTTACTAAAATACCTACCTCTCTGCATTTCCTCTGCAGTGCTTGCTTCATAAAGAATACACAAGCTTCTTTTTATTAGGCAGAGAAACCCCTCCTTTCCTCTATGCTGTGTTACATAAAATACAACTTCATCTCTTTAAAGAATGGAAAAATAGCAATTTCTGGGGGTCAAGCATGGATATACCGAGGTCAGCAGATAACTATCAGAGTTGTAAAATGCATTCAAAATGCAATCTCTGGCATCAGTTTAAAAAAAAAAAAAGGTAAACCTAAATTACCTCACAGCTATTTGCATAAAGGGTCCAGAGGCAGTACAGTATAAGTACGGAGACACAAGCCATCCAAAGAGAACTTAGCAACAGTTCTATTGGATACCGTGTGTGTCTGCAGCAGGAAAAGGGCAACTTTGAAGCTCAGATGTGCAAACAGCTTTAGAGGACTAAACAATCTGTTGGCAGATGCATCGAGCAAAAATCTGAAACTACAAACCAGGTAATTTACCAAATAATTTCCTTTTTAGATGATTCTAACTCTGATTCTAAAGACTGCTCTGAACCAAATAGCCTATGTGATATTCTTAGGGCTGTTACCAAAGGACTTCATCAGAAGTGATAGAAACCTGCCAATAAGAGACGTAATAAACTGATTCTCTATTTTTAAAATTTGGAGAACTTAGTAAAATTGTGCATTTCTTTTATGTTCTGAAGATATAATTACACTAAATGACTGCTATACTAATATTAAAGATGTATTCCATTCTACTGAAGGAACTCTGCTTACCAGAAAATAAATCCATGGTGTGTTAGGAATTCCAGCGCTAGCTAGAAGAAATAGAAAAACACTTGTTAGCTGGGCAAGAGGTAATTAAGGATATGTCTATTCTTGTGTCTCTGAAAAAAATACGAGGTGCCTCCCCAATGCAGGAAATCTCCCTGACCGACAGAGCACAGCTATCTTTTTATACTGACAAAATACACGGGCATGTGGCTACTTTAAATGTATAGATATATATAGTAAAAAAATGAATGGACTGTTATAGTTGGGCTTTAACTAAAGGTGGAATGAAAGTGCTGCAAATCCCAGCATGATTTTGAAACGAACCCTTAGCAAAGGGATCTGCCTGGTGGGGATGGTTAGTGCAGGTATATATCTGTACCTCACATGGGGCAACAGTTAACACAGAGTAGAAGAGGGGAATTATTTTTGCCTCTTAGCAGAAGGCAAAGCACAATCACTGGCTTTCAGAACCAGGAAGTTCTGGTGCATCAGGAAGTTAGGTATTTAAAATATTCATATTTATTCTACCAGAAAAATTAACAAATGCCTGTTTTTTATTATGAATAATTTACATATAATTTGAAGAATATAAAATAAACTGAGAGGTTAATAACAGAAATGAGGAAGGACCCTCATAAGAGACTTCAATTCCACAGCAGTGACATATTTTTTTTTTCCAGTGTCTGGAAATACTGCTATTCATGCTACATTTGTTTGCTCCACCCTCCTACCCTGTTGCTTTCTCTCCCATGGAAGCTGCAGGAACCCCTGTCCCACAATGCCATCTATCCAGCTGCCACTGCTACTCCTCTGCCTGACCTTGTCTGGTGTTTGTCTCAATGGAGGGTGGCCCCTTCCAGAGGGAAGTGAGAATACGGGAAGAAGTCCCCTCGATGACATCCTGCAGAGATCTGAAAGCCTCTTTCTACAGTCTGTCCTCAAGAAAGCTGAAAAGGAAGAAGAGATGAACAAAGGTATATATAATACTGGGAACATTTACCTGGTGATGCTGGCATAGTACTTGACTGAGATCATTAAATCCAGTGTAAAGCTCCCAGGCTCTAATGTATATATTCATTACTCTTACTAAGGGGAGGGGAAGGATAGGAGGTCTCCTGCAACATACTGACATAGAGCTCTCAAAAGGCACTTTCTTCTCCAAGATCTCCCCACTTAGGCAGTGCTTCACCATCACTAAACAACTGCTGCATAGGTAGAAGTCTGTCACAGAAGACTTGCCTGTCTGGGAGGTACTTCCCTAAGGAAGCTCTAAGAGGGCACATGGAGGATATTCCCCAGTTCTGGACTCTGTACCTAATGTTAATTGGAGGTGGGAGTACTGCCATTCACCTACTGCCTCAACTCACTGGTTTCTACACCCCAAGAAAGGCGGGCTTTGTTGTGGCTGGGAATGCAGAGGCTGCTCTAGTGCCTGCCACCACCTCACCTGCAGATGCTCTGCTCTCACTAGTCACAGCAGTGGAAGGAAATCGGACTCAGGGGTTGCAGGCAGCAGCACATAGGCGCCTGCCACCAACAAGTAGCACAGAGCCCCTTCAGAGTGGAAAGAGAAGCTGGACCCAAGGGCCCACAGAAAAAAACCTTCCTCCCTTTTCATATGAATGCTGAGAGTTGGCCATGTTGATCCAAGACCTGAAATATTAAAAAGAGCTTAAGAATAAGTAAGAGATACTAATAGAGTTGTGACTGGTAGTTGGAAGTACTGGGCTGGCTTGTATATGTCCACATCCCTGCTTCTACTTACACCTCAGCCCTATCCTTTCCCTGTCTCATGACTTTCATATCCCCATATCCACTTTCTGCAGCTGATTTCTTCCAGCTGCTCAGCATCTTTTACTCACTGCCCATTACATGAGTCTGACACACGTACCTGGATCGACACGTTAGGCTTTGTCGTTGCATGTCTTCCCATCTCGCTGCAGCTAGTTCCCAATGTATCGATCCATCCTTACTAAAAGCGTGCCAAAAATGTTTTGACAGATGGCACCCAGAGCAATCAAATTCAAGACCATACAGGGAGTAATGAGCAACAACTTATAATCCCGCACCACAGAACTCCTCAAATTTCCATTTCCTTAGTGAGGACTAGGGGGGCTCATTAACATTACTCTTTTCCTTGGACAGAATCAAATGTCCCTCTGCCGGAATGGTTTTCCAAAAGACAACACCCTGGGAAGAAGTACCTAAGTGACCTGGAGAAGAGACAGCATCCTGGAAAAAGAGATGTTGAGGAAGACGCATCTTATGGAGACATTCAGAAGAGGCAGCATCCAGGGAAAAGAGAGAAAGAAGTCAACCTTGGCCACTATCTGGAGCTGAAAAGGAGACAGCATCCTGGCAGAAGGTCACTGTCAGATCAGTATCCTGACATCCCTAGTCCACAGCTAACCTACTTGAATGAGTTATCCAAAAGACAGCATCCAGGCAGGAGGTATTTGATGTACAAGCTCCAGCATCCTAGCAAAAGAGGCTGGAATGATGAGGTAGACCTAAATGACCAATATGGTGAGAAACACCAGCACGCTGGAAAAAGGCACTGGAACTCTGACAGCCCAGGTGATGCAGGCCCCTGCAACTTTCAGGAGTCCTTCACCTGTAACAAAGGCAGCTTATTGCTTGGTTTAGTAGAAGACGTTAGTAAAGATAGGGCAGAAGAAAAACGTCAGCACCCAGGAAAGAGATCAGCATGGGAGAGTGAAACAGAGGAATGAGAAATAATTGTGTATTGTTTGCATTTGGTGAAGTAAACTGCCAGATCACTAAAAACTTCTGTTCATTCTCTTTTTGCTTCCTGCTGCTGACCTCTGCACCTATCTTTCAGTGTGTTGATGTTCCTGTTTAAGTTAATGGCTTTGTGGAATACTTAAAGGAACTAAAGGACACAGTTGAATGGGACAGGCAAGTACTGACAGTCTTCACTTTCTCCACTTTAGGAAGTTGAGTGCTCACTTCCTTATGGGCCCAGACCCCAGAATGATCTCACTATGTGTGTCGAATTTTCTGTTCCCAAATGACTAAATCAGGCTCTTAAATATTTGTTCTGATGCTCTACTTTAGTATCCACTTTAGTGGAAAAATTATATGCTTTCCTCTCATGTCAGTGAAATCAGTAAATTAATAGAGATGTAGAAAAGAGAACAATATATGCCACTTATTTAAAAAAAACCTGAATAGGTTTTCAATTCTAAATGATACATTACTAAGACCAGAACCCTTGCAGACTACACTCTGTCCAGCCAGTAAGCACTAAACAGAGATAGGAACTGTTCCAACTGGAACAAATTAGAAGACTGACTTCATAGTTTGACTTGGAACAAGCACATAATAACCCTTCTCATCTAAGAGGCTGCAAAGGGTTAATGCGTCCCAGAGCATCTCAACCCCAAGCTGTGAACCTGACTGACTTCCTGACTGACTTCCTACACCCTGTACTAGAACTCGTTTCGGTCATGTCACTTGAAGTCATGCCTTCGCCTCAGACATTCAAAAATTAAACAAGCAGACATCCTTTTCTTCCAGTAAGAATTTCTGATTTCTCTCCTCTCAAAGGAATGCTTTTACTTCCTGTGGTCAGACTCCTAAAAGTGTTTATTTGATATGAATGATTCAATAAACATCAATAGTCAACTCTGGTGTCCTTATTGGTTGTGCAAACACACTGTAATAGAATGAAAAACCTAAAACCAACCCAAGCTAAATACAAATAAATAAATTAGTATCAAAGGGTGTTTTTTCTAACACAATCTTCTTGCATGATGGTGGTCAAATGTTTATACACAAAACTTTTGCTACTGAAGTGCAAGGATATTTTACATATAGGTGAAAGATTCCCTTTTTAAACCTTCTACCTGTGTGCCACACAAAATTATGCATCTAGGCTAAACCCACAGGAGTCTTGTCACCTAGTTCACAGGGAACTGTACTAGAAATCTGATTCACGGGGCTAAACAATAGATTTACCGATTTTTGCAATTAATGCACAGTTATTCATATCACTGCACTGAGTTATTCATATCACTTCTTGTACCTTGAGAGAGGTTAGAGCATGTCAGAATTTTGCTAATTTTTTAACGAATATGTTTTCCACTGACAATCATCTTTCTCAATACCATCAAGACACATTAAATGCCTTGAGTTCTCCTTTTAAATATGACTGTTTCCCCACTCAGTGCCTCAGAGCACTTCCTCCATTACATAAGTTAGTTTTTCCATATGGTTTAGTTACCCTGAAGAAGAATAATTAATCATGAGAGTCTCACTGAAGTTAGATGCTCCCAGGCAGATCACCACTTAACATGGTCTACCAAACAATTTCTAACTTTGGAGCTAATATGCTGTTCAACGTATGTGACAACTGGCAGACCTCTTCTGTCTAGGGGTTTTCTAATTAACAAATGCTAAAGAAATCCTCAGAGGTAGCTGGGAATATTCTATACACTTCAAAATCCTTCAGCACACTTTCTGTATATGATGCCTTTTAAAATATTCAGTTTTCATCTTACAAGGGAAAAAAGATTTCTCTAAACAATGCCATTTCATATGCCATTTCTTGTAATGAATGAATGGTTCTCAAACCTCAGGGAGAGTTACCCTATTTTTTTTTTTTTTTTAAATAACTCAAAACAGTATTTGTCTTGCCAACAAAATTTGTCCAGATTTTTAGTTTTGATTTAAAGTACATTTTCTCTCAGTATCTGCATGAAAATGTCACTTCTCTGAACTTTTTCCTGTCTTCTGCAGTGCTGCAGACATACCACAATTCAAGTTCAACACTCTCAGAGGACAGTGTGCCATTTGTAATGACAGTTTTGTGACTACGAAACACACATAAGCACAAGTTCTGAAGTTAAGTATTTGAAAGAATTACCTATGCCCTAAAAGCTTTTTGGCTCCAGAGTGTAGCTGACCAGAAAAGAATCACCTTCTACACCATAATGCTCTGCTTCTTTGAATTTTAAATACAGCACAATCTCTTAGCCACATGAACTACACCGATATATACTACTTAGTTATAAGGTGAGAATTTGTTAATTGCACATCATCTTATTTTTATTGTATACCTTCCCCTCACTGTCATCTTGTGTTAGGAATGAACATCCACACAAACATCTACATGTTACTAGCTTTGCTCAGTCACAGGCACACGTTTTGATAACTGCAGAACAGGGCATTTAAGGTGCAAAGTCCCTTGGAGTGCACCATCTGTCTGTAAGACAGTCTGTGGCTTTTCGGGAATGGTAACAAAACAATAGCAGGCTTGGTCCATAGGTCATGGAAGTCAGTGGAAACATTGCCCTTGTCCTCTTCAGAATCTGGAACAGGTCCACAGAGCAAAGCTGCGCACTGGCCCAAATCTGGCACCACAGCCATGCTATATCATACTTCCAGCTTCAACTGAGAGTAAAACAACTGTGCACAGATGTGTTCTTTGTTTACTGCAGTTTTACATTTCTGGCAAGTTACCAGTTACTGAGGCATAAGGGAATTTGATTCCTAAAGAACAACTTTTACAAATGTCTTCAAAATGAGCTTTGTTTTCAATGGGAGGGGAAGTTTATGTGAACAAGCTGTATAATTAACATTTCCTGCAACTATTTTCAACGCCTCTCACCATTACTGTTCTGTGACCCCTCCCACACACTTACCAGCCTTGACCTCTTTGCTAACCCACTGTAATTAGCATGGGCTGAGTGTTTCCAAGGGATATGTGGCTCCAACAAACCCTTTTATTACTACTTTTAATGACTCACTAGTTGGAGAAAGTTTGAAAACAACATCATCACCATAGTTGAAATAAGAGTCATTGCTTGCCTGGGAACTCAGTTAACATTAAACAGCCAGCTAGAATTTTAAAGCATGTCAGGACATTGCTATGAGTAAAAACTAAGACCAAAAGCAGTCAAGTGGAGAAGCACTGCAGAAGGGATGAGCCTGAGTGAAGTCTAGGGTGTACAGACACAAGAAACAAAAGATGCAGAGAAATCCTTCTGTTTTTTAGAAAATGGATATGTGGACTATTTGCATTTGGGTGCAGAAGTCCTGCTTCCCTCCCAACAAGAACAGCAGGAACTCCCAATCCTACTGAGTAATGAGGAAGGATTCATGTTGAACAGAGACCTCTGGTAAAAACAGATAGGGAAGTTCCTTGAGATACGGGAAGTGTTTTGTGACTGAAGGAACACCTTCCTCATTTACGCAGAGCAAACGTACACCACCTTGTTCATGTTCACAACACTTGGAAAGAGGGAAAATCTGGAGTTAATAAATCATGCAAATACTCCTGCAAAATGGAATGGAAGTAAACCTGGATCCAACTGGCTGTATCAAAGAGTATAATGAATACCCTAACTGAATGCAACTGAGTGTAATGCAGTGTAGACACTTTAACAGATGACTGGTACAGGGAAAATGTGAGGTTACATCTGGGAAACCTAGGGAAAGTGACCTGCTTTGAAGAGGCTGCCTGAACTACGATTGCTGTCTTAAACTAGTTTTCACAGAGAAGAGTATGTTTCTGGCCTAGGTTCCCTCTTGATTCTGAAGCTCGTACTGATGTGTGCGAGATGTCTGGAGAAGTTATTGTAAAGAGAAGAGGAGAGAGAAAAGCAAAGACAAACGAAACATACAGTAAAATTTCAGGAAAGGTTCTCTAAGCAAAAGCAGCAAGACAAAAAGCAAGCTCTCTGAAGCAGCGGGTGTTGTTGCAGGCAGCAACAACAGTCCTGCAAAAGATCGCAAATTATTAACTGCCGAATATCCACTGTCGAGGGTACACTGCTTATGGATCTCGGACATGCTGCTTTCAAGATGGGAACTGGCTGCTGAACATATCTGTAGGGGAAATGGAAGACAAGAGAGGGTATAGGGGACAGCACCCAAATATGGGTGTGCTTGAAATCCGAAATGAGACCTGAAGGCATCCATACATCGTTAAAACATTAAATGAAATTTAAATGCAAAGGAATTCTGAGTCTTTTTGTCTCTCCTCTTTCCAATTCACACACTCTGTGTAAAAGTGGTGTCATTCCATGGCACTCAGGACCAATAAATGAGATTCTTCAGCAGTTTTAAGGGACCAGAGAAACTGGTGTAGATGACTGGCCTGCCAGTACTGAAGCAGTTAATAGGCAAATCAGATAAACAGGGCTCTGCAAGTTGTCAGCTGCAGCTCTTACAATTCATCATACTGTCAGTTTTGATTGATGAGTCTGCAAACACAAGAAAAATCATGGGTTTGGCATGAAAATGTAGCTTCTATCCTCTCTGAACAGACAAATTTGTTTTGTATCAAAATGTTTACTATAAGCAACTTGAGTATATTGAATAGATGAGTTTCGTTAAAACGAACAGTGATATGCAGTTTTTTTAACTTCAGTGAACAAAATGAAAAATACAGAACATGTTGCTTTAAATACACTTAAACAAAGCTTTCTCAAATTAAAAGCAAAGATCACTTCATGTTGTAGGAAGAATTTTGTGCTATGCATTTCAGTGTTAGGAGATTTAAATTATGGGGTTTTTAAATTTATGAGAAAATTACAAATTTGAATTTAGGCCAATTTTAAGCGCAGCATCAATTTAAATTAGCTAGTTATTTAGTTTAGGAAATACTTAGAAAGAACATTCTGATTTTCCTCTCTGCTTTCACACCAAAGTCTACATTAAACTCAACACTGTTAATTTTCACAGAATCATAGACTTGTCAGGGTGGGAAGGGCCCTTAAAGCTCATCCAGTTCCAACCCCCCTGCCAATGGCAGGGACACCTCCCACTAGAGCAGGTTGCTCAGAGCCCCAGCCAGCCT
>WTSP01017166.1:5811-50354 GCA_025331215.1 Actenoides lindsayi | reverse complement strand
GGAGACAGACAGCAGCAATTATTTTATATGTGTGTATATATGTATGTACGTCCTTAAATATCAAGAGAAAGCCGACCTAGTGGGGAGAGAAGGAGCTCTAGAGCTCTGCTTAAACATCCAAAATATGGCTGTTGATACTTTGCTCGACTAAAACCCAGGTTTTCAAACGCTCAGGCAAGCGTTACCTAGTCTCACTTTCCACCCAGCCTTCTGCCCGTGCCCAGCGCGGAGCTGCGCGGCTCGAGCGAAGGACACCTGCATTTCTATCGGTGCCACTGGCATTCCTCTTATCAAACCACAGCGCACCGAACATCGTGTGAGCAACCTGTCTGCTGCTCTGTGTTTTGAACCCCTCTGCTCTTCTGTCAAATTTTTGGAAGGCTCTTATCTCTACAAATAGCTCTGCACACACTGTTGAGCTCAGCTACGTGCTATTTACCCAGTGATTTCTTTAACAAGGTGGTCTTCTGCTTGGATTAAATAGCAAGTCCAACGAGCACATGACTCTGTTTGACCTGAGGATGAGGTTCTGCTAGGCCAATCGTTTATAAAGATGAGGAGATCCAGCATCAGCTGAATCAAGACATGTGGAGTGCTTAGAAATTTGCTTTGTGGGATGAGGGGCAGAAAGTCACACATAAAATAATGACAAGATCAAATGCAGCAATGCATGAGAAAATAAAACATGTCTCAAAGTGGAAAACACGCTGCTCCTGTGAGAGGCTGCATGAGATCCTGAAACACTTGCCCATCGCCTTGAGACTCTCAGGTTCTTTGCAGTGCAGTACGAAGGGGTGAAGGAGGAAAAGACCAACAAGAGGACACTAGCTCCAGATACTGGGCAGACCCAACCTATGAGGAGCCGGAGCGTGGTCCTCTTCCTTTGGCTGCAACTCGTCAACGTGACAAGCTATTTACACAAGAGTGTATCGCAATAATCTCAATGACTCTGATCATCAGTTATTTCAAGAGCAATTTTCTCCAGAAGAAGTGACTTTTGTTTTGCTTTCTTTCCGAGGGTTAATTCATTTAATATGATCTTACACCATCCTCCAATCAATCACTTGATTCGCAGCGTGTTTAGAGTGCTATTGAGAGCGCGGTAAAAGCCCCACCGGCCGCAGGAGTGTCCTGTTTCCTTCAGCACTGCACCAGGCTTTGATACAGGAACATCAGTTACGGGATTGACTTCACTGGGCAGCTCTGGAAACTCTGAGAGAAAACACGTGCACATTAACCGTTCCCCAGACCCCACTTGAAACAACAACAGCAGATATCACAGTGGAAAACACACTTTATAGAGAATTATTGGAACAGCAACTCTTCCAATACAGTAGAATGTCTGTTTTCTTTGGCACGCCCGTCTCTGCTCACCACAGCACTCCGACACCATAAACTACAGTCAGACACAATCAGCATTTGAAGATGGCTCTGCTTGGAAGACCAAAGAGGTTGGTTAAAAACCACCAATCAGGGAAAGCAAAGGGTTTAAACCCTTCCTCCTCCAGCATACGAGCCCCAGCCCCAGCAGTCTGTATATACCAGGGGGTTACGGGAACAGCCCTCCCGGCGCACGCGGCCCTGGGGCTGCCCCTGCCCAGCCGCTGGCACGCTTGGTGCCCCGGCGAGCCCGGCAGCGCAGGTGCAGCTCGCGAGGCGGCCAAGGAAGCACTGAGAGGCTCCCTTTTCTCAAGCAAGGTGCAGGAACCAAAGCGCGGAGCCACCGCCTGCTCACAAACACCGCGTGCCAGGCAGCCCTCACCCCTGCCATCGAACGGAAGGAAACACCGCGAGATACAACCCTCTGCGAAAAGATCTCCTCGCCAATTCACCCCGACCCAGCATCCACAAAAAGGCAGGAACTCCCAGCCGGGATGGATCCCGCCGCGGGACAAACGGAGTCCCAAAGCACTAAGAGCAGCGGCAGGCTCGCAGCCCTGGCGAGCGCGCAGGGTGACGGCCCCACAGCAAAGCAGACGCGTGCTCCTGCTGCACCGCGCACCTCCCCGCAGCGCTGCCTTTTCCTGTGCCGCCCGAGTCAGAACCAGCAACGGTGCTGCTTTCTCTTGGAAGTGGCGTTAAAAGTATTCTATCTTCTTAAAGATGCTGTAGCTGCGTTAAACCTGCGTCTTGTCTAAACCCAGGAGAGCGAAACTCTGCTGGGCAAAGCGACCCAGAGATTGCCAAAAATCCTGAAAAGGTCTCTCAGCTGAGGGGGGAAAAAAAAAGAATAAAAGAAGCTGTGAAAGTTTATGAGGATAAACACTGATGACAGGTGGAGTAGAAGCTGAAATTTGAACTGCAAAGTAACTGCAAATAAAGATTTGTTACAGATGGTTTTAATATGACCTAACACTGGGATGCCAGCTACAGTATCACTTTTTCCTGTAGGCTGGACAAAACTAATAATACAGCTATGGAAACACGCTACACGAGCACAGGCACCGAAGGAAAAAATGGCCTTAACTACACATCAGTTACCCTCGTAAGGGAGCACAACGGGGCCTGCTCTGTTGTGTCCTCTCGTACTCACAGCCCCACACCTGGGGAACAGAAAGATGCCTGCCACCTCTAGCAGTTAGAGGTGAACTGGATCCACGGTCACTTAAATCCCACAGTCCTACACTGCTCTAACTGAATGGAAACCTGGAGCAGTTTCTCTGGAAACCACACCTCTCCAAAGATCTTGTCATCAGAGGGCACTGCTCAACCTGCCCAAGGACCTCCAGAGCACCGAGATCTCGACTGATGTCCCTGTGACAGTGTCAACAGCTCCTTCCTTCCTCCAGTGCTCAGTGAGGTGCACTAGGAGGTGATGGAGGAAGGGAAAGCAGACTCTTCTTTCCACCATAAATTAATTATTTGGGCAGCTGGACCCCCTCAGAAAAGTAAACAAAACAGATCTTCTTAGGGAGAGCTGTGAAGTTCTTGTTTCTGAGCACTGACCTCCACCCCAATTTCTGGAATCTCTACTTAATTCCAAAAGCAAAACCCAGCTGAAACATGCTCGGTTGCTACATCTTCGTCTAGACTTCAAGCATGTAACACAGTTGGCGGGTTTAAGCATTCTTGCCGAGATCAATGACAACTTTTTTTCACAGCGTGGTCAGCACGAAGTGCAAGCCAGGGTAGGAAACACTGCTTTGTTCCTGTTCTTCCCACTATCAGCTGGCTTATTTATTTGTCACCGCTGCTTCAATCGGCTTTTAGAGGAACCAACGCAAAAGCTATTAAAGAAAGAAAACCAGAAGATTTCAGAAGTGCCAGGCACCCTGACATTTTAAGCCATATTTATCAAAAACAAAAGAAAATGGGAAAAAGAACATTAAACCAGGAGTATACCAAACTAAATGTATAAACCCCTAACAGCTGCGTTATCTTCTTAGCCACTCAAACCAACTAATACAGCTACTGACCGGCACAAAAGGAAGCTAGCTTTCTCAGTTTGAACACAGCAATATATGCAGATGTTTTCTTTTTACTGGGCTCATGTATTCCTCTGAGAGGCACAGAGTAAAACAAGGATTCTTGACCAGAAAGCTGCAGGCTAGTTACTTCTGTAGTTTGGCTTGGAAAAAGCCTGTGTGGAGGGAGAGGAAGCGCTGGCAGGGCAGCGTCCCCTCGCACGGGCTCTGCAGCCAGCAGGCACAGCGCGAGCAGAGCTTGCGCACGTGGAGCACTGGCCTTCCTGGAATCAACAGCAGTTCCTGCCCTCTGCCAGTCAAGTTTCCTGCATTTACCTCGGAATGCTGTCATCGGTGCTCGGAGAGCTTTCCCGGCCAGCTCCCACGGCCACGCCGGGCACAGCGAAGCGTCTCGGCGTGGGATAACAAACCCGTCGCGGAGCACAACCTCATAATGGACTGGGGGGGCACAGCTCGTAACGCCGAGCGGAGCCATCCATAAATCCAACATCAGGAATAATAAAATTTTACCACTCACCTTACGTAACTTTTATTTTACACTCGATTATCTTTTATTACTAACTCCAAAGAATAAAGGCATTCTTATTGTAGAGAATTAGAAACAGCCTTTTGGGGAAGAAAGGAAAAAAACAACTTAGAAAAAAGATGCCTTCTGCTGTGAGGGGCTGCCTTCCCAGGCAGCTCAGGAATAGCGGGAACAAATGCAGTTTAAAACACACACATGTGATTCACAGCTAACAGAGAAACAGCCTTACGTTCCGTGAGACTCGTTAAGTAACCCCATGCCTTCCTAACGCTCTGCGCTTTCCAGGGTCAGATTCGAGTGATAGAGCGGAGCAAGAAATCCCCCAGCTCTGTACATACAATAACTCAGTACGACAGCGACGGATTTAGGAATTATTTTTTATATATAAATATATATAAAATATGTATTGCTTTCTAATTGCAGCAAAAGAAGACCCAACTGCACAAAATATTTATGAAGATCACCAAGGTAGATGCATCTGAACTACACAGGCCCCTGAAGGACTTCCCAGGAAATCAGTGCTAGCCAAGGCAGGAGGAGGCCACGCCTTGGGGCATCTCCTTTAACTCACTGCACTGATTTTCTGAAACTTTTCTGACCACCCATTACAAACAGACTATCCTGCACAAGCTAGTGTGTGTCAAACTGGACAGTGCCCTCGGCCATCGTGCCCGAGACGTCCGAGGACCATCTAGTGTCTGTTTTTAATACAGGCCAAGTCCTTTTTCCCCTCCTGTTTAGTATAATTTTATACTGGGTGGACACATTTAGGGCCTGAATGGTTTGACAGTAATGATTAATACCCTGCATTAGGAGATTCCAGTGAAAGTATTCAGGAGCACGCTGTGCAGTTTGGTTCTCATCAGATGGTCAGGTCTACAGGCCTATTAAAAACAGCAGGAGAGCTGCAGACTTAATCACAGAGGCTGGGCCCATGGAGGGAGGAAGAGCGAGATACAAAAGAAGGAGAGAATGAACAGAGCGACAGAGCCGAGGCACACGAGGTTCAACCCGCGCTCGAGCCAGCGCTGCACCCGGGTGAGGTTTTCTGTTCTGAATCGCTGTCCAAAAACAATTCAAAGGTGAAAACCTCTTTCCGAAGCCAAAGCAGGTAAGGCTTGAAGCCTGCACAGACAGTAACGGAGCAGAAGGTGAGAATTACATACGGTCTAATAGCAAACATTTTCGAAAGACAAGATAAGACCAAAAGCAGAACAGGTAACGCTAGTGCTCAGTACGGCAGCAGGCCCTGGGAAAAATGTGTCCAAACAGTTTTTAGGAGAGACATCAGAGAAAATAAGCCACCCAGAGAAAGGCATCACAAGTCATTACTGTTGTTTGGTGCCTTGCTATTAGTTCATAGAGTCAGAGTCATCCCTGGATGGCTGGAAACCTCATTACAAAACACAGGCCCAACAGAGGTCCCAGCAGCTCAGCAGGAACGTTGAGAGCTTCAAGCGTAGCCAGGCTGAATCCTGCGTAGCCTCCTGACCCTCAGCACAGCAGGACGGCATCTTTCTTATATGTACAATCAATGACTCACGGTAAAGAGCTGTAGCTGATCTCCCAGGCGAGGCCAGTATCATAATCTGTGTAATTAAATATTCAGCATCCTCCATCTGAACTAAGCTGGGGGGGGTACACAGGGAGCTTGAGCTTGGAAGTCCCTTGTGATCTCAGGACAATGTGCTCAGCAAAAAGAGTGAGCATTTTTTTGCCACTTCTCTGTCAAGATCAGAGCACAGAGGAAGGCAGAGCCGGCGAGGCGAGCTCAGAGCTCGCCAGTAGGAAGGAGGTCTGTGCTTCACGCAGTGGGCGAGGAGAAGGAACTGCCACAGCAGCTACCTGGCTTGACTCAAGGGAACAGAGCTGAGACCCAGTCTTGTTCCTGTGGTGTTCTCCAGAAGGTGGGGAAGCACTGGAGGCTGGGCAGTTACATTTCACACGGTGCTGGAGTCATCTGGCTCCCGGTGTTCCACTTGCTAACTGTTATCCTCTCACCTCTTTCGCTGGTCACCAGAGGTTTCAAATATTAACAAACCTTCAAACCTTACCCAGCCACCATTTTCCCATCTCTCCCTGTGGTTCTGGGCAGGGCTGGGGACTACCAAAGAATTTAGTACTCCAACCCCAGGAGAAAAAGCAAGAGATGGTAAGTTCATCTTACTGAAGAGTCGAGAAGCACCTCACCCATCACCGCAGCAGCTGCAGGCCCTCCTCGTGAGGATGAGTCATATGGACAGGGTGGGCAGGAGCTGGGGGGTCAGCAGGAGCTGGGGGGTCAGCAGGAGCCAGCTCCAAGCCTGGGCTCACACTTCAGGCCTGGGTCCGTAACTGTGAGAGCGCTGTGGGAAACCCAGCTTGGGTACTGTGAAGAAAAGCCATAAAATATCTACATGCTAAATGTAAAGGTTCGATGCTGTCACTCCTCGAGACCAACTATACAAGGGAAATAGATTAATGGATTGTGACACCTTTTATGGGACCAGTTGGGCCATTAAACTGTTACCCGTTACTCAGCTGGTCTGCTATAAAGTACAAAGCCAGCTAGCAGGAGACGCAATGCCAACAAAATGCTGCTCGAAACCAAAGAGAGCAGGGATTCCTCCTCCTTTGAGGAAAACAGCTAAAAATCCACAAACACAGGCAGGTGAAGTTCTGTTCCCAAAACTGCTAAGACTCCGCAACAAACTGGCTTGTTTTCAGCAGGGCTGAGCACTTCGCAGCTCCCACCGAAGGCACGGGCAGCAGTCCTGTACTTAGCACTTCTGAAAACGAAGCCTGTTCAAAACATGGCTTTGCACAGGGTGTGCAGACACAGGGCCACACAGGCAAGTGTGAGGTTTCGAGCTGCTCTTACAGGCAGGAAAGCTTTATGCTCTCCCAAATCTGCAGAGCCAAAATATCCGCACCAGGAGCAGCAGTGGCTGCAGCAGCCCAAGCCAGGCTGCTCAGCAGACAGGAGCACCAGGCCTAGAGAGCCTGAGGAACATCCTCTGACCCCACAAGCCCAGCACACGTTCTCCAGCGTGAGCTGAAGGACCAGCGAGATGCGGCGACTGCTCTCACTCCTCCCGTTTCGGAACTGTGGCAGAGGACTTTCAAATTACACCTGTTTTCTTCCACGCATTTTCTCCCAAACTCAGATAAAAGCAATAATGAAGACCAAGACTTCAGCCTTTCTAGGCATTCCTGCCACAAGCATGAATTGCTTGAATTGAAGTTGCAAGAATGTCACCAATAACAACAAAAAAGTTTTAACAACACACTCGCTACAGAACTGATCTTTTAAAGAATTTAAAAGAAAGAGCTGGAACTAGAAGTTCTATATTTTCTGGAGTAAAAAGTTCATTGACTGAGGTGAGCGTGGACTTAGGACTTGGTTATTATTACTTTTGCAGTTTCTGTCTTGACCCCAAAGGTGACCAGCAGCTCCGCCACCGAAAAGCAATAAACTGCAGCTACTGGATTGGCACTTTCACAGCACTCTGAGCAGAGGCCAAGCATCGCACGGAGCCGTGTGAACTTCTTGTGAACTTCCAGAGCCTGGCTAAGAATAAGCATCCAAAAGTTCAACCAGTTCCCTGAAACCTCTCCAGATTTACCTCACCTCTGGATCTTCCTACTGTCCTGAAAGCCTAGAAGATGCACCCGCTACCCAGTGTTCAGGTACAGAAATGGAACAAAAAACCAACCTACCACCTGGTGAATACTGTAGATAGTTTCTCTTTGAGTTTTCAGTCATTTTTAATGAATACTCCCAATATATATTTGTACCCACATCAGCCTCTGATTTCCACAAATTTTGACAAAGTCAATATCTGTTTGCAAGAGCTTTGTACAAAGCTACATTCAAACGCTGGGAAAAGCAGGCGGCACTCACACGTGTGATGGCCAACCGGAGCACTTCTTGTACAATCCTCTCATTGTGGAACAAAAAAATTCCATTTGTTATCAAAGGAACACAGCTGAGATCACATACAGGTCTTGACAACTGCCTTAATGAATCCATATGGTTTAGAACACGCACCAACAGTATTAGCAGAAGACGTGATAAAAGAAATCAATAGCGTGTTGATCATAAATATTCTACTTAGGAAGGCTGGAGGCCACCAATGTGTAAAACCAGCTTGAGGGAATCACTGACTTTTGTTTATTAAAAAACGGGGGAACTTCAGCTACTTTTAGAGTGTTTGGTGGAAGTTCAGATCTTAAACAGAGCTTCTTCCCTGCCCAGGGAGAGGGCAATCTCCTCCCACCTTCTGAGCTGCTCCTCACGCCCAGCCCTCGGGCAGGCTGCTGGGGCCTCCTGGGGAAGACCACTCTGCTACCGAGGGTAACCAAGGACTTTACTGGTAGGGCTGTCACCTTTCAACAGCGCTGGAGTTATATTAAAAACCAAATCATCATTAAAAGCCCAACAACATACAAACGGCATGTAACAAAGCCCCTGAGGTGTTCAAAGTCTGTAAATCCCCCTTTTTTTGAACGTCTGAATAACAACAAACCCAAAACAATAATTAATTCTTCTCCAATGCACAGGCCCAGTTCGGTAACAAGCGCTAAAAATACATCTGAACCTTAGAAACAAAAGAGGAGCCATGGAGTACTTTGAAAGTTTGCTCCAATGATTAAATAAATTAGACCTGAGCTGCTAAGAAGGGAAGGACAGAAAGTTCACTACCAGCACGACGAGATGTTGCCAGGTCTTGTTTACGAAGAGAAGAAGGGAGGAAAACTGCACATTTGAACAGATTTCCAAATCGCAGCCATTTTTTTTTATTATTATTAAGTGACAATAAGGTTTTCCAAGCTCTGAGCTCACCTGTGATTCCGATTACAGCGGCTCCAATGCACACTGACCCGGCCCTGACAGCCGCCAGGCCTCAGAGGGAAACGGGCCCTGCCGAGCGTCCTCCGCGCAGAGGCCAGACCAGCAACTCCAACCACGACACAGGCCTCGCGTCGATGTGGCCTAAAAAGCCGCTTCTCCCTCTCCTTCCAGCGCTGCGGGGCCCCTGCCAAGGCCGCTGCAGGCCGTCCGGCTGGGGGTGCTGCTCCCGCACCGTCCGTCGCTGCCCGTGCCTGGCGACGCGAGGCCTGCGCGACCGCGGGGACGTTCCGTCCACTCCTTACTAAAAATATTGTTACTGAGATCCAGAGCTTTTTTGTGAGACACGAGGAACATCCCCTTCACATATTTAGAATCATCAATGAAAAAGAGCCTTGTCTGAGGATAGTAACTCTTTTGAGATGCATTCAGCGGAGAGAAGGATTTCACTAGGCCTCAGTACATGGCAACTGAATTTGCCACCCTCCACACAAAGCCCGCTGATGTCCTGCTTTTCCAGCCATGTTCAGAACTATTAATCCAATACAACAACTCTCTCCTTGGCCGCGAGAAGAACGCAGGGCTCTCCAGCACGGGGCTCGACTGAGCCTCAGCAGACATTTCCTGCATCCTGCTGCTTTCCCATAGCCTGGACCAGCTCCCGGAGCTGCAAAAAGAATGAGCGTTACCCTTCGGGAAGCAGGGGCTTTCTTCTTTTTCTTTTTTTTTTTTTTTTTTTATTGGGTGCTTGAATGTGATGGACAGCGAGAGAATACGGGGACAGGGCTTCTAAACACCCTACTGATATCTTCACATTATTTGGATTTGCAGGTTATCAGTGGGGCAGCAACTTCAGCTATGACCTCATTAACTAATGTGGCCACATCAGCACCTCTCCACAGCCTTTATCACTCATCATGTGTCATAAAGCGGCCCGTTGACACCTCATAGTGAATACCGGTTGTATCTTATCTCCTGCAGGGATAGGACCCTCGCCGGGAGACAGAGAGCATGTCTAGGAATGCAGCGAGGAGACAAGTTCACCAGCAGCAGCTGACAGGGGATGATTTCTCAAACAAACACTGAGTGGGAAATTAATGGGCTTTGGTTTGCCACTGACAATGCTGAGCAGAAATACATTAACTTCTGACTGCTATAATTTAAGAATTATTACTGTAATTTCAGACCAAAGCTACTGGGACACTTCCATCACTCTGCGTGCAGAACGCAGCTGCTTTGCGCTCCTATCATCACCATTCCGTGAGCAAGGCCCTGGATCTTCCACGTGCAAAAATACAGCCTTATTCCTAGTGGCTGGGCAGCGAGTTATCTTTCCGCATCTGAAAATGACGATAGCGTTTTCTCCTGATTTCCTCACATAAAAATCCTTCTTTTGCATCTCACAAATCAGGTGTTGGGAGAAAAAGCAGCACAGTCGAAATACGGCAGCTCCCAGCCAGCTGGAGCAGAGACTGAAAGGATGCCAGAATGTCTTACCTTGCTTCACCCAGTCTCACTCTTCCACAGATGGTTTCTAAAGGGTGTGTTTTGCTAGAAACCCAGCACATTTACGCAGCAGAAGCTGTGTGCTCCTCTCGAGGTACAAGGAGCACTCAGCACAGCAGGGAGCGGTGCACAGGCACGGGGTGGGTTCAAGGCACCAGCAGGCACGCGCGTCTTCGGGGAGTCACAGGGAACCTCGACACAATTTGCTGCTGTTGTTAAAACAAAACGCAGCGGGCACGTCTATTTTGAAGTAACTCAGATTTGCCTGTTAGATGGTATTTCAAATAAAAACCCGGCAAACCCAGATGGCATGGAAAAATTCCTCGGACCGAAACTGAAGTAAACATAACATAATACACACTGGGAGCACGTAGGGCACTACGGACTAAATCGGGAGGGCTCAGGAGACCAAAATAGGCAACGGCCACAGAAAAGCTCGCGCATCCTGTCAAACCTAGATAGGAACAATACCCTGCGTTCTTCGCTATCTGGGCCTGCAGCTGGCAAGCCCGCTCTATTTCGAGCGATGAATAGGAAAGATGATCTGCTGCTCAAGGCATCGGCCCGGGACGACAAAAAGCTCTGGCACGTGCCCCAGTGTGTTGCTGACGCTCTGCGCAACTTCGAGAAAGTTCTGGGATTTTCCTCTTAACGCCTCGTCTATAAAATGGGGTTAAATCACCTTTTCTCCAGATTGGTTTCGAGCTCTGGCTGTTCGCCTAGACACTCTGGAATAACTGCAGGAGATGGGCAAAACCTGAAATTCCCATTCTACAGAGTGAAGACTGAAAAGACAGTTACAGAGCCTAACAACGGCATCATCTCATCACCCACCATACACCCGGACAGCTACAGTCAGCGCAGGGCCCGCACCACGCAGTCACTTTGCACCGAACGCCAAACTTTGCTAAAATAATTTACCACTCAGAATTAGAAACAAGCAAACAAGGAAAACCACCTCTGTGAGATCTGGCATCGTGCTGCAAACCACCCATCTAACGCTGCCTGGTTTCTGTGCGGCACAGGGGGTGAGCTGAAGGAAAGCGGATCAAGACTGGTGGCTGGGCAGCTGAAACGCACCGGGGAGCATGGCCTGTCTGTGGCTCTCCCGCTAAAACACGGGCTACCTTTGATCGGCAGAGGTGCTTTCCTCAGCACCCGCAGATCTGTGGAGCGTTAGCATCATGCACTTTTCATACCAACTCAAAGGATCTCTTTTTTTCCTAATTGTCTTTCATTCTCTGCTTTTTAGAAGAGCATCTTGTTCTCGGGTACATTTTTGCTTTCCTAAATAATCTAACGGCACTAACGAGGGAAGGTCAAGCTGGGGGATCTAACGGCTGGAATATTCTGACAATTTGGTTCCCAACGGCTAAGCTACAAAAAAATCACTAGGTCGCCCACGTTATTTTCTCAAAACCAAAGCCTATCATTGAGTTTGGAGACTAAAAGATCCCTTACAATCAACACTGGGATAAAGACTCTTCTCTATGCCTTTTCCAGACTTAAAACCAGATCTTTTTATTAAACCACATTAACCTAAACATCCTCCCTTTATTTCTCCCCTGCTGGGTAACACCATGTCAGAACATGAGCTGCCAGAAAAACTCAGTGTCCTGCTGAAAGCTGTAAAAGAGGCTGACTAAATGCACAGAACAGAAAACATAAACACATCGGGCTGACATATTTTGCCTGGATTAAACTGACCAGCAACATCATAATGACTTTTCTCAAACGATATAAACAAAAGCAAAGCCCGATAAACATTTTCCACACGCAACACGCCAGGGAAAGTCATTTTTTGAGCACTAAAGTAAAATCACGGTGCTCTACGAAGGTTCCACTTCGGCAGCAACAGCAAAGGGTCTCACAAAGCCCATATTGTTCCAGGTCTGCGCAGTCAATGCTCCTCTGTGTACTCTGGAGGCAGCATCGGCTAATGGATGGAGCGCGGCGACAAGGACCAGCGACCCTCAGCATCTCCAGCCCTGCCCCATTCCAGCTGCTGGTGCTTTCTGACAGCAGCCACTAAGCACCATCCACCTCCTCCGGATGCTGGCATTGCTCACATCCAGGAAGTGCTCCGGAACTCGAGGCGATGACACCGGCGCACGGGAAGGTCTCTGAGATCTCTCCGATGTGCCCCTGACCTGCCCCGCTCCAGGATACTGATTTTTTGGTCACACTGAGCTGTAACAGCTTTGTGAATTTATCTGTTGTCAGACCAAGTCACACCAGACCCACCTCACCTCTGACACTGACTCTTCCAAAGAGAAATCAGTATGAAAAGCAACACTCTTTTTGGCCAGGGCTCCAGCACGAAATCCCAAACCCCAAATGACATTTCACTTCATAACAAATACACATTTTTGTTCCAGTTCCTTCTTTAAACTTTTCTGTTCTTCCCAGAAACAAAAGGACCAAAAAAAGAGTATCTGATCATTATTTTTGTATGGCTACGGAACGTGAAGCACTATGGAAGTATTACCTCAATGTGGAAATATTTCTTCTTTTTCTCATCACCTACATTACTCCTGAAGGTCTGGGGGCTTTCTGCCATTACAGCAGTTGTGGAATTTTTTTATGTCATATTTTTCAAATGATGTCAAATGTCTCCAGGGCCTAATATAGTCTTTATTAGAAGTCAAAATACATATACAAGTACCTGAGAGCCAAGCATCATATTCTGAGTCAGAGCAACAGGACAGCTCAGCAGTTTCCCAACTGGCCATACCACGAGGCTTGGGCCTCACCCAGAATTGAGCCTGCAGACACCAGTCACCCTTCGTCTGGGCACACACGAACAAGTCCAAGTGCACACACACCTGTGCCTGAAACCCACGCGTGCGTGTGCATACGTGAACATACAGCACGCGACACCAACCTCGAGCACGGACGTGTCTCAGCGTGGGAAGTGTGAGGTCACCAGGAGCCTGCTGAGCTCCTGGGCACAGCCTGGGAGCAGAGACACTGCCAGAAGCACTCCCGGGCTGGCCACCACCGTGTCCCAGCGCTCGCTTCCTTTCCCGTACCGTGGCCCTGAACTCAAACACACGCTCCGGTTTGTTCTCGTGGCGGGAGCTCTTTTGATCAGCAGATGATGCCCCTTTGTCTAGCCAACGGAAAGGATCATTTTGGTTTGTTCCAAAAGAACACGTCCCCCGTGAACGATGATGTTTAGTTAATAATTTAGCAGCGTGCTGCCTGCTGAATTTTCTGAATCAAAATATGATCAATGGGCAAACAGTTGGCTTATTGAGTTTTCTGTCAGTTTTATTTCCTGAAGACATGGAAGAGAGTGCAAAGGACACCTGCTGTGCAGAGCACACTGCTGAAAAGTTAGACTGGATCGATGCAAGTTTGCCAAAAATAATTATTCTCTCAGGGAATGTTCAAAACCTCCTCTGATACACCAGCCTCTTAAAGCTGAAGCTTGGGAAGTTCAAAGACTTTTGCCTGTATTAGTGTTTTCTTAGCAACTTAGGAGATTTTGCAAATAAACAGCAACGCTCCGGCAGCCTACTTTTAATCTTTACATGACATGGATGAGAAGGACGTAGCTGGAATGTGGAATATGAAAAAAGTAAGTTAGCAAGCGTACTGATGGTGGAGGCAGAGAGCTCCAGAACCTCTTCTCCTCTCTCCCAAATCAATTCAAAGCACTTCATCTGCTACCTATGCTTGCAAGCACTAAACTCTGCAACAAGATGCCTGAGTATCCTTCGGTACCAAGCCAGGGACGCAGATCTCATCAACAGCCCAACCCAAGAAGGTGTTCTGACCAGCACGAAGGGGACGATGGGTCTGGAGCACAGGGGTGAGCCCAGCACGGCCGCAGCCCCTCGGGACGGAAAGCGGCGGGTGTATCGCCAACGCACCTCACCCAAAGACACAACCGGCACCTCACCCGCAGGTCAGACACGCCTGCCCCTGACTTGGCTGAGGACCAAAGCTTGGCAAAAACTCCATCTCACCGTGCTGCTGTTTCTGACCCTGAAGGGAACCACCCTGCCGTGCAGTGCTGTTTAAGGGAGGGAGAATCACCAGGGAGCGGGGCAGGAAGCGGGTCCCGGGCCGTGGACTGGGTTGTTCTCTCTCCCGTAGCGAGAGCTGCGGTTTGAATGGTCAGAAAGCGTCTAGTGTTTGCCTAAGATGGGATCTTACTTTCTCTGATCCTTTTAAGTTCCCTCTAACCTTGCAGGTGTGCGTTGATTCGTTTTCTCTCTTTTTCTTTTTTCCGTGAAGATTGATTACATGCTAAGCAGGGTTTCTTTAGCGAGCTCTCACATCTCTAATTATTAGCACTGCCAACTTTCCCAACACAATGCTCAGTGTCAGATAAACGAAATCTGTTCCTGTCTGTTCTGTAACTGATATCAGCTCCATAGTGACAGTCCCTGACCTAAGGACCCCAGGCTTTGTTCAGTGCTACATCTTTACTCGGTTGAGAATGGAGTCCACACACATCAAAAAATCACCAATATTAATTAAATCACAGATACTGTTATCACTTTACTGAATAATGGGCTTTCCCAAGCCACACTGAGTAGCCTGAGCAACGCTTTTCTTCTGACAACACTCAAAATACTAGATTTCCAATAATTCCTTTCATCTTGCCCACAACCTATTTGAATTAGTGGTTATTACAGTAGGACAGTCAGACACTTGTTAAAAATCTATCTAGACACAGCACAATACAGATGTATATTTGGATTCTACATGATTCTTCTTCGAATGGAAAAAAATAGTTACCCTCATTATTAAATATGTAAACATCAGCAGTCTGCTGGCAAAACAGATATTCTGGCAACGTGACGTAGTCTGGCAAGGTGCATATTCTGGCGGTGTCTGGCCCAGCAGGCTCAAAGTAACAGAATCCAGGGGTTTAAGTGCATATAATTGGAGTAACAGTAGTACCTGGGACCAGCGTCACTTCAGTTTCAGGGATAGCTCAGCTATACCATAAACGTTCAGCCCTGACCTTTACTAAAGCTCTGTTACAGGTGACAAAAGAGGCTGTCCGTCGAGGCAAGTGACTCAGACGGGCACTGCAAGGCAGGCCAGAATCCAGAACAGAATGTGGGAATCCCATTTTGTTCCTGAGTGACCTTTTAAAGCATTATATCAGCATTAGATGGGCTCCTGGAAGAGCCATTTGGGTCACACGTAAGGTGCCCCAGCTAAGGGAGGACACCTTTACAAGGGAATTTTTTTAAGCACGATGTTTGAACAAACACCTCCTTTTTTCATTGTCAGCGCTGTCCAAATCTACAGAGACTATTCCGAACACAGACATTTTCTTCTAAAACTTCACAGCCAAGTCGAGCTGTCACAACAGCGAGCACGAGCTGGCTTGCTTTCCACTGATGACTGCAATGGGAAATTATGTAATTATGCATAAGAGGGCTGGCCACTGCCAGCCAGCTCCATCTCTTCCTTTCCGACAACCACAGAGACCAGGAGACAGAAAACAACTGCAGACAGGTAAATAATAATAGCAACAATGATAACAATAACCACAACAACAGCAATAATAATAATAACAATGAAATGCAGCTTCCTTTCCTACTTCAACTCTAAAGGCAAAAAAAAAAAAGCAAAAAAGAATGTTTCAATACTGCAGAAGTTCTAAGCTTTAACCAGCTTGCGGGCGGATCCAGCCTCAGTTTGCTGTTTCTTGAACATATCCCAAATATGGAAAATACCTGACTTTGAAGAAACTGAAAATGTTTCCCCTCTGCAGTCATTAGAACGTCGCTAGTTCTGTGAGCCCCCTCCGGCAACAGCTCCTCACACGTGCAACCTGTTCTATTCCACTGCTCCTTCTGGGGCAGCAGCACCCGGAGAAACGACCGCTCTGCGCACAGAGACCTTTGCTCCGAGAGCTCTCCACCAGCCTGTGAAGGCAGGAGCTGCTACTCTCGTCGAGAGTCAATTTTTGAATATTCGTCATAAAATCACATCTCTAATCAATATGAAAATATCTACTGTAATCATTTCAATACTTCTGTTAATTGTTTCATTAGTTTTATTGGTTTGATAAATCTCTGGGTTTTTGGTCCTTTGGATTTCTGTATGGATCGGAGGCAAGGGCGAAGCCGAGCTGTTTGCCACCTATGGGCGAGGAGCATTCCAGGCAGGAGGCCTTGCTGTCCTTACTACAATCTGAGCCCAAAAAATTGAGTTATATCACAAAAGATGTGGAGTGAGATCACACGCTAATCTTGAAGGTTGCTCGGGCAGATGTTTAGGAGTATTAACATTTCTTTAAATCTCTGCATTTCCCTTTCCTGCGAAGTGTGTATCAGCAGCAGCATTCAGCAAATCAGCGATGTGCACGCCTTTCCCCTGCCTTTTGGGTTCGTGTGTCCACAGATTCCTACAGTCAAAGCTTCAAGGTTAAATGACACAGGTCTGCAGAGCTGCCTGGCTCCTGAGAAACAGGATTTATTTGGGTTTGTTGTTGAATAATTTTTAAGTCATTCATTCATGACTGGTGTGACTAGAAACCCCCCTTCTGTTAGACCAGCCCTCACAAAGTCTGACTACGTAAAATAATCCTTTAAAGGACTTGGAAAAACATAAGAATACTTTAAGGTAAGAAAGTTAATACAATCTTTAGGCACAGTCTCCACTGCTGAAGGGACCAGGCAGGACCAAAGCCAGTCCCTGAGCAGACCTGGAGCCTTTTGAGCTGCAGCTCTCTGCTGCCGGTCCATTGCCCGGCAGCTGCTGCCCCACCGCTGCGCAGGGCAGCAGGGCACAGGGGATGCCGCTTCAAGAGCACCCCTCCAAAGCCCCAGCCTGTGGGCTGCCGTGCCTGGAGTGCCACAGAGGCAAACAGGTTTCCAACAAAAAGATTACAGAATTTTATGCAAGCTGACGCCACTCGAAGGAGAAACCCATTTCAGAGCAGCACCACGGTATTCTGAGAAGTATTTTCCCCGTTTCCGCAGGGTCCCACAGATGGAAGGGGTTCCGGCCGCACGTGTTACTGCCTTGTCAGTAGGAGAGTTTATCAAAAACATTCCCTACCCTCTCCAGTTACATCGACGGGGGTGCTCGGCCGCAGGGACGTGTCCTCCTGCCGCGAGTCCCGCGGTGGCCACTGCCCCTTTGGAGGGGGCTGCCCAACAAACCCCGGGGTTGCCCGCTGCCGGCATCCCCAGGCAGGTGAGCGTTAAAGCGCCCGTAAAACCAAACCTGGCAGCTTGTGGAGCCTCACTACACATCCCTGGGGAGCAGCATCCTCCAGAAACAGACTACACACGATACTACATCTGCTGTCCGACTGTGTGTGGTGGTGGTGGGCTTGTTCACAGGCTGCAGCGGTACCTTCTTTGGAAGAGGTGTGAAATAAACTTGTTTTGGTAAGTAGGAGAAGTTCCCCGTGAATGTGACAAATCCCTTTACAACTGAAAACTGGAAGAGACAGCCCACGCTCAGAGCTGTTGGATGAAAGTGGGTTTAGAATTGTTTTCCATTCACCTAGGTTTGGGTTTTAACTTTTCCACTAGCGGGAACCTGGCAGTCGCTTGTTGTTACCTCTCCGCTAGATCCCTGGGACGCGTAGCACCGGGCACAGCGCAGGGGGAAACCCGACACGGGCCAACCCAGCCCCGACGGCTCCTCTCGTAAACTTCGTACAGTAAATATAACCGCCCTTCACGGATGGTGAGATAAAGTATTTTATGTTAATTACTCGTAAGCCGGGTTGTTTTCCAGCCATTATTTGTGGAATAACAGGGCTGTGGCGGAGCCTTCCCGGGTCCTTTGCCTCCTCACAACATCTGACTTGTACAGTTTGGTTGTTTCCTCTGTCTGTAGCAGTCACTGCAGCTGGACGATCCATCAGTGTAATAGGTGCTTTTTGACATCAGAATGTTGTCCTGCCTCCCTAAACTCTTTTTCACAACTTCTTTTCCTGACAGTTATTAAAGGCATGTTGATTACTTGTATAATTGACTAGTACTGCTGGTAACAACGCAGCAGACTAATTGAAATGTATGAGAAACAATTACGAGTAATTGGAATCAATTAATTGATGATTTTCTGGGGAACTGCTGCTTGGTGCAGGCAAATTCTAATTACATTTACTTAGTCTAGGAAAAAAACTGCAATCACATTATAGATTTTGAAGTAACATTGCCCTGTTTTCACGAGGCCGGTTTCTGTTCAAGCACACGTCTGCAGCCAGAGGGGAGGGAAGACAAGTAGCCCCAGCACCATCTCCCCTTGCCCACCAAGCACCGATGAGCAGACCAAACCCCACCCCAACGGGCTCTCCATGTCCCAGCGTGGTAACCTGGCCTAGTGGGAGGTGTCTCTGCCCACGGAAGAGGGGCTGGAACAAGATAACGTTCAAGCCCAAACCATTCCATGAATTTACGGGCAGATTTCTGAAACCTGCCTCTCAACATTCTGCCGGCAGAACCAGAGGTTGTGTCTTCCTTCAGACCCAGAATGTTACTAGGAAGGGGAGAAAGGCCTAAGATGGAGAGAGGGAGACTCAAGAGTTGACAGCACTGTCACTCCAAGTCCACGGCCTGTGATAACATCTGGCTATTCCAATTAATTAGCACTATGGGCTGGCACAGGCGCCCTGGAGGACATCTCCCAGAGCATCCCAAGCCTTCTGCAGCGAGGCAAGTGGTCAACAGAAAGGGAGAGCAAGAGGTGCGGGGCGAGGGGAGCAGGGGTCAGCCTCGCTCCTCTCGACGAAGGCTAAATGATGTTACTGCTTTGGTTGCAAACACGCAAAACAAACTTGGGCAGGCCAGGGGCTGCCTTTCTCCTCTGCCTCCGAGCAGAGCTGCCCTGCCAGCGGTAAGTTTAGTGTCCCTTTCTTATCAGATGAGAGCAGGCTGGAGTTTCACCATCCTGACTCCTGCCATTCTCCCCGCATTCATTCCCACTTCCTGCTCTCTGAAAGTCAAGCTCCCATTCACAAAAGACGGGCCTTATCTCCTTACCTCTTGACCCTGAATCATGGCTGCAAATACAGGATTTTATTTCTGCCGGGCAGCTAACAGGTGACAAAGTCCTTTGGCTCTGTGTCTTTAGAGAATAAAAGAAACACCGTCTTCCAATATATTCACGTTGTGTTGAATACAGGAAATCCTGATCTGCAAAACTCCTCCAAAGCAATCCACCCTTTATAAGCAGGTCTGAGAAATCAGGAGGACATTTGCACTAAAATCAGGATCATCTCGAATTGTGAGACTTTTCAGCAGTAAATTGGTTGGTTTCAGTGAATTTTCTCTTTCACTGAAGCCCAACATTCAAAGTGCCTGGCAGACCTCTAGCTTCTGCGCTGCAGACGTGCTACCTAACAGCCCTTATCAGAACTTACTTTCATACTTAGCCTGGCTTTGAAAGAGGTTTATCAAGTCTCACAGCCACACCACTCGAGCCGAGAAGCTTCAGTGGGGAAAGGACACCAGACAATTAAGGTAACTACAACATGAGTGCCCATGAAAGTTTAAAGTGGCAGAAATAGATACGTTACTGATGTGGGAGAAGAAACCATTTACCTGTGAGACAACATTGCAACTTCCACCCTTCAAAATTAACTACTATCCTTCAGACGCCTATGGATTTGGGGGTTGGTTTTATTTACAAGCCTGTATTTAGAGAACTGCGCACGCTCCGCCCGCGATCCCCGCTTAGCACCATCCCGGGGTGCGAGCAGACTTCTGGAACAGCCTGCAGCTCCACTTCAAGTTCTGCACATTAAAAACATATAAAACCTCCAGACCTAATAGTAAAATAGCTTTTCATACTTATGGTTACTAAAACCTTTGTTATATTTTCTTCCAAAATATCTCTCGTGCTGAAGTGAAGCGCTGCGGTGAGCGGGCGCTGGTGGAAGAGGCCAGGGAAGAGGGGGCTGCTGACAGCAGCAGCTAACACGGCACGGGAGTCACGCAGGAGACGCTCCACCATGCCAGCAGCCATGCTGGGAGTGGGAACTGCCCCAGGAGGGCACCAAGGTCTGGCCTGGCTACCTGTGAAGGGACACAAGGGCCGAGCGGTGCCACCATCGTCCTCGTCCTTTTGAAATGGCCGCAGCTATCTCTGATTTTGCAGCTGGCACTCGCAGCTCAGATCCCTACCAGGAGGGACATTCCACGAAGAGGGAAAAGCTGACCCCTGGTACCTGTACAGTGAGTTCTCCATCCTGTCTTACACCTGGGTAACGGGAGGAAACAGTTCCTGAAGGGCCCATCCCACGGGCTGGATGATGCTACAGGACAGCGCGGTCCTGGCTCAGAGGGACCCGGAGAAGCAGGACCATACCCGCGCAGCCGGGGAAAGCCGTGCAGGACCCCACCACTATTTATTAAAAAGAATTCAGTGCTACTGCTGTAAACTTGTCTCAGGCGTCCAGTGTCAGATAAAAGTGACATGAAAGCATTTTTCCTCCCTGCGTTCAGAGCTCGCCCGCGTCCCACGGCGGGACAGTGAGAGCTGACAGTGTACAGTAGTCACCAAATTGTTGGGCAAACTATGTCATGTACAAGATAGCACAAAGAGCCTGCATTTAACAAAGTGTCTGTGGTCCTTTGAACTCGTGATGAGCTTTGTGTGTTTTGTCCTTTTTATTTTTGTAACTGCTCCAGACCCCGAGGCAGGTGGTGCGAAAAGATCGAGACAGGGTTGCGAGGAGCAACAGACTCTTGTTCTGAGGGGCAGGAGATGCACAGACATTTGCTGCTGCAGCTGATACAAGTATGATCCGAGGCACTAGGATTTTGGACAGGTCTTTTCGGATGCTCCGCAGAGGAAAGGCAACTTTGTCGCCTGCACAGCTATTTCCTTTACTTTGATATGAAGACAGAAAAACATAAATACTACCTCAAAATTATCTCCCCTTCCCTGAGAATCCAGTAGCAATTTGTACAAACCAACAGAGAATAGAGAAAAGTGACTCGCTTAAAATCACAGAACAAAGGAGAGCGCGAGGGCCTCGCTGCCAGCTCCAGCCCTCTCCTCAGAGGGAAACTGAGGTTCCATTCACGAAGCATCACTCGTTACACTGACAAAACCTTCCTGCTCTCCCTGCAACCCCCAGACTCCTCTTTCCAAAGGCTCACTGAAGCACACGTATGTGAGCTACAAGTGGAGACCCCTTTGACATTAAACGTGTGGGAAGAACCAGAGCCTTGGAAGGAAGAGCTCGGAAGGCTGTTTCCAGTGAGATTAATAAGGCACACATTTGTCAAAATGCTGCTGTAATTAAAGCCTCTCAGTTCGAGTTATGAATGTTAACTGCATCTACAGGTGATTAGCAGAAGCTCTCAGCTTCACTTTCACCCCCTCTTAATTGGTTTATCACCTTTCCAGACACCCTGAACAAACAGCTACTACAGTTAACCTGGTATGAATTATTCAGAAGACCTTTCTCCCCAGCCAGGAGAAAGAAGAATGTCCTAATTTCAAGACATTTTTACCAGAGGATGTAAAATCTTTCTTAAGATGAGATAATTCTTCCTTGATACTCCTTCCCAGCCTCTAAAAAGAATCCAGTTGCAGCATCCCAGATGTCGACGCAACGGGTTTCACGTTATCAGCAGGTGAGTCAGTGAGCTGGTACGCTCCGTATCAGGAACATGATCAGCCTGAAGGTCAAATAACTTATTGTCAGCATAAACAGAATTACTATAACAGGTCCATCTAACTTTGTTGTCCCTAATTGTAAATGGCCTCAAGGAAGAAATGATTCCCAGAGCACAACAGGGTCTGTGGGTAAGGGCCCAGCGAAATGGGTGCAGCAGCTGGTTCCTCTCATTCCAGATGCAAAGACACGTGGATTAAAGACAACGCCTGCACTGAGACCAGTGCAAGGTCAGGAAGAGCTGCCCCAAAGCTGCCAATCGTAAGGTGCTGCTGCAGGGGCCACAGATCCTGCAGAAGCCACAGCAAGTTTTGCTTTCTCTGTTTTGGTTCCCGTTTGGTTTCTTTCAGTGTGCCTGGATATTCTGGATGCCTGAGAAGAAAGCTGACAGGCTGCAGTTACCAGTGGGGTTGTGTGCCCCACTCCTCAGAAACGTGGGGGAGATGCCCCTGTGCGATGATTCAGGAGCCCAGACCTTCAGTGCACAGTGAGGCACTGGAACGTGCCAGAACTCGGGTACATCTGAGAGAGGGTCCCTTTCCCTTCTCCCCGTCTCTGCATAGCCAAGGAGCCACACTCACTGCAGCAGCGTTGCAAGGGTTGGCTCACTGGTTTTCAGGACACAGAGCCACTGAGATTTTTCACGTTGCAATGAGAAAAATTTCAAAGTGCAGATACCAGCCTCACACTCTGCTCAAGCTCATTCCAACGCAGCGCTGCCTGTTACAATAACCTGGGTCTGGTGGTGATCGGCTTTCCTGCCTCAAACGCATCAGAGCGGCACGCTGAAGCGCGCAGAAGCGGAGGCGGACGCGGGCCCTGCCGGTCTCTGCACCCACCGAGAGGCACTGCCTTCCTTCAACGTCCATTTTTCAACCTGGACAAATTTTCCCAAGGATAATATTTTACGTGTTTTTCCCCCGGAACCCGCAGAAACAGCAGCACGAGGCAATTTAACTCCGCATTCAATCTCCTACGATAACAGGTTATCTACATAGCAGCCTGCAGGTCGGGCCTCCCATAATGAGAGATGCCTGGCAGTTGACTGAAAGCTGATTCCTGTCAGAAGCTATTTTCTCTCTGAGACAGAGGAGACATTGTGCCCCTTGGTGCTTGAGTGTGGCCTCGGCTACTGCCAAAAGACCACCTTTTTTTTTTTTTCTTCACTGAAACAAAACAGAATCCCCCTGCTGTCAGCTCTATCTGGAGCTGCTGAAAGGAGATGTATAAGCCCAGTAATGCTGCTGAGGAGATAACTGTCAAACAGCATGAAAACCGCTGCCTATCTACTGAGCGGAGGAACTGAAGCACCATGGAGGCTACAACTCAATGCTCAACAGTTCTTGGCATCTGTGAGGTCTCTTTCTTAGTTGCTTTTTAATACCCTGGTGAAAGAAAATAGTGTATGCACCAGTGGGATTCAGAACCTGCTCCTACTCACCAAACGCTCTGGGAGCTGGTCAACTGGGTGGTTCCTGGAGATGTGGAAACAGGCATTGTTCTTGGGGGAAGGGAGGGGGGGGAGGATGGGGAAGGGCAGATTCTGCAGCATATGGCACGAATGTGAACTAGATTTTCAACCTGGTTCACAGTGCTGGGCTCCTCAGGGCAGAAAAGCAGTCCCAAGGAGAGCTACCAGCATGTATCAAAGTCACAACAACAACAACACTCCGCGCTGCTGAGAAGTCGCGCTCGTTACCAAAGGGTTTTGCCACTAGTTGCACACAAAACCACATGCAAAGCAGTTTGCACTGATGTGAGAACAGAAACTGTAAGTGAAGCATACACAAAAATGACAGAAGTACTTTAAAAAAAAGATCAAATACGGCGTGGATGAACATGAGAAAACAGCATGCTAGTATTTGCAATTATGCACCAGATAGAGGCAAACCAGCAGCACCTTCTGGGCAGGGGTTTATGAGGGTGGGCTCTGAAGTTACCTTCAACTGCCGTCAGGAGCTCAGCACTCCTACGTGACCCCCAGCTCCCTGGTTCAGAGATTGCAGCTGGTCACTCAAGGTGTTTATTCAAAACCACGCCTAACAAACCCTATTGCCATTACTTTGGAAGACATAAAACAAGACGCTGCACAAACAAGCGTGTAAGGAACAGCAGTTTAAAAAAGGTCCATTCCAATAAAAAAACCAACCACAAAACAGTTAAAATCCCTTTCACAGCACTGAAAGTATGAAGTTAATTACATTACATATAATATATGGAGAATGCTCTTCATTTTGATATAGTACTTGGGAATAAAAAGAGAGGGAATTCCATAAATATAAGAAAAGGACTGTGATGTCCAGCCCCTTAAACTACTGAATATAAGAGTAAGATGGATTAGTCCAGATATGATTATGTTACCCTCTCATGAATCTCCACACAAACTCAACGCCTTTAAAGTCAAGTTCCAAATTATTAGTCAGCAGAGAGGTTTTGCTCCAAAAAGCCCTTTTTGCTCCCAAAAGCTTTTGGCAGGCTTTCTTATGCAGCTTATGACAGGGAGCTCACCAGCGTGACAACTACCTGTCTTACTTCTGAAAGGCAGTCTTTTCTTCAGACTGGGAGGATTTGCACAGACTCCAGATTCTCCAATTACCCTTGGAAGTTTACTCTGTGACTTTTTACCCTCCGCTGGGAACGTTTTGTCCTCAGCTTCTCATGAAGCTCTCACTACAGGCTCACGAAGCTCTCACCACGTGATCAGCACTGTCTAGGGTGTCCCCAGTCTGGGTGGTACTGCCTTTCACCTTACCTCTTCTGGATCCCATATCCCTGAACAAATGAGAGAGGCACAGCCGTGCCAAACTCAAGGGCACCAAATTGCAGCAGGCAAGTATTTCCTTAAAAAAGGTTTACAGAAAAATCGGGTTTATATTATGAGTTCTCTGGGGTAAATTGTGGATCTGTTACATCAAAGAGTGTTAGCTAATTGAACCCTAATTTATTTAGAATGGATAATGTGCAGGCACAATACAGAAGATACAAATTTTACCTTAAAGTTATGTTGAAGGTAAATATATAGGCACGTATGTCATGACGTCTACCGAGATCCTTTTGCATTAACAGTTTCATCAGGCTAAAAGCTTCGGGGAGGAAAACACCCACCTGATGTTTTAATCCATCCACTGAGTCATTCAGAAACTTCTAAAAAGAAAGTGCAAATTGAAATCCAAATGTAGTGGGGACACAGCACACGATAAACTCTTCCTTAAACCATCACGATGCAGACCTCAATCCACAAAGTGATTAATCAGATACCTTCTTTTTGTTTTCATAAATGATAAGTAAATCCACTTAGTTTATATGAATTGTGCCTGCAGGGATTCCTTCTTCCTCACCCCTGTGCTAACTCTGGGATGGCAGCCAGCCAGAAGCCAGCAAACACTAGCATTTTTGAATTATGTCAACTTGTATGTTTATTTCTTTTCTCGGAGAAAAAAAAAAAAAAAAGCCAGTCTAGAAGGAATTGCTGGTTTCATTAGTTAGTTCTGCTTTTCCTGCACTTAACCACAATGTCATTATCAAAGCATCCCTTGATACGTAAAAGACAAGCTCTTCCATCGCTACGTCCAGCCAGGAACCATTGCTCTCCTCTTTCCTGAAAGAACCGTCTTCATTCACAGAGTCTGTCTAGGAAAGTATTTAACATCACAGATTTTTATATGCTTACATACCAAATAGTAGAGAAGCCACTTCAGAGCTTATCAGTGACAATACAGAGAGCAGAACTTTGGGGCTTTGGTGTTAAAGCTTGGATGTCAGCCATTAGAAAGCCTGGATCAGGCTGAGAAATGCCTCTCTGACATCATTACATCAGACATCACACAGTTCCATGCGGTGGCAAAAGGCTGCGAATAGACTGAGAAAATCCCCTCATGTTTCTCCAGGGTTCCTAAAGACTTCTGACTGGGGCCGGGCAAGGAACGAGGACCCGCTGGGCTTTAGGATCTCCAGCCTCTTCTCTGTCACCTCCACGTCCCCGTAACAATTGCGGAATTTATCGTCAAGATTCAGCTTCTAACATCACGACAGATTAACTGTCAGCTCTCCTCGCTCAGCATCTAGCTCACAGGTGAGAAGTGGCAAACTGCCACTCATCTGGGGCACCGCAGCATTGAAATACTATTGTGCCTTTTAAGTCCCCTTTTCACCCTCCAGACACTGGTAACTATCCCAGAGATGGACCCAGCGGCACAAAGAGCTGCTGCCCACTGTACCACGTTAGCGATGAAAAAACAATAAAACAGAAATCCCTGCTGAATTAAAAAATCTCAGATGTGAGAGCGAGGGCAAAACTAACGAGCGCTGCAGCAAGCTCAACAATTGAGCACTTTTCTTAAAATGCAAACCCTCAGAGCAAAGAGGCTGTAAATTGTACGATAATCAGAAGAATCCACCTTTTAACAGAGGCACCTCTGCCAGCCTGGGTGTCTTTGATCAGAAATATTGCTGAGGAGAAACCAGAACGTGTGAATTAATGACCCTCCGAGCGCCGTGGCCGAGCCAGGAAGCCTGTTATTTAGCTAAAGCCCCGTGCTATGTATGGGGAGAGTGTTATCTAAACCACTCGGATGACTATAAAATATCTTAACAGCTTCTGCTGCTTAGCTGGAAGCTGGGCTCCCCCAGTATCTAATATGAAACAAGTGGTCCAGCCTGTGAAAGGCAGCTCTATATTCAGAGGCCACAGCGGCTGGAAGCTATGGGGTCGTCTCAGAAGCTCTCAATTGTTTTTAAATTCTGTTTTTACAAGGAGCGTGAGATTTATAGGCTCTTGAGGGGAAGAAAATGATGTAACTTGAGTAAATCAACAGGCCATTTATTCCTGGCCCTGTTTCCTCTCTGTCACTGAGCTCTGGAACTAGCCCCCAAGCACTCCCTCTTCAAAACAAGAGGCAGCCCAGGCTGCAGACATCTTGCAGGGACAGTTAAAGGCACAGCTCCTTTTCCCTCTGCCGCGTGGGCCGCGGGCTGTGCCCCCCCCCAAAAGCTGGGGCTGGCACCCATTTGTGGCACCGGCAGCCCCTCGAGGGCAGCCCGCGGAGAGCTGGCACACGCAAGTGGGCTCGGGCCTGGGGACAAAGGCACGGCACGCGCGGCCAACCGGCCCAGCGCTTCGGGCTGGCTCTCGAGAGCCCTTCCAAGCAGGGTGCTGCGAACGGGAACGAGCCAGGAACAGAGGCGGGGGGTCCTGGAGAGGGGAGGTGGCTTTTTTCCCCCTTGTTTTTCCCTCTCCCATTCTGGTTCTCTAATGATAATGGATTAGTTCATTATAAACAATTTCCAGACTGCTCCTAAACCTTCAGCTTAGTTTAATTGCTGCTCAGTGAGCACCGGCTGGTGCAGCGATGTCTACTGAACAGCAACACAACTTTGGGAGCAGGGCGCAGAGGGATGATTTTCCTTCCAAAGCGCCGTAATTTGGATAAAATTTCTTACTTTGTTTAGCGAGTCAGTGAACGCCCTTCCACCAGAGGCAGCGCGTGCCCCAGCGCCCATTCGGCAAACGGCGGCAGGGGAGCGGGGAGAGCCCGGCTCGTTCCCCAGCGCGCAGCTGGTGCGCGCGCCTGCTGCGGATGCGCGCCCTTCGCTCCCTCCTTCCTCCCCGCCAGGGCACGCTTCCTTCCACGCGGCCACGCGGCCACGCAAAGAGGCAATCCCGAGTGAGGCCCTGCCGGGATGTCCTCAGGATGCTCCTCAGGTGAAGAGGTGACTTCAAGGGTCTCGAAAAGCGCGAAGCGTGGGCCCGAGGCAGGTCCCCGCTGCGAGCAGCTCCCCGGCGAGAGCTGCGTTACGCGGAGACGCGGGGTGCCGAAGCACGCTCGCTGCAGCAAGGACCCCGCGGGAGGGTCGAGTACAGAAGCAAGTGTTTGATAATGACTTATTTCACAGCACAAAACCTGAAGGGCTGGAAAGCCTCCTCTAAGCCCAGGGATGCCTACGGGCTCCAAATTAGGAGAACATTTTAACCTTTGCACTCTTCAGATTTCAAGCCTTGTTACCATCCCCTAATCCACTCCCTTAACCTTGACCAGAGAAGGAAATTACTATTTTTATTTTTTTTTAATTTTCATAAACACCATTTTCTGGATACACTCCACTGTAAACAGGAGACCTTTATGCCCCCAGCTCTTCTTTTTCAGTGCTCTGCCTATTCAACAGAGCAAGAAACTTTTGTTTCCTGCTGACACACGGCTGCCTTCAAGTCGCTGCTGCAGCAAGCAGGGCAATTTTACCTCTTAGGTCAGGCAGCCAGGTTGACCCCTCACCTCTGACAGTGATCTTTATCTAGACTCCATCTTAATTATTTATCTCAGGAAGGTCAGAAAGAAAATACCTCTCTCAGGACCCCTGCTGCCTCAGCCTGCCTAACTTGTTAAAATGCAAGTTCTTTGAGGATGGTAATTCAACCAGGCCAGCGGAGAAACTGATGCATCACTCTTATAACAATTAGGAAATGCTTGATGTGTAGAAAATTGCTTTCAGCTCACAATTGCCATTCTTAAACCTGGCGATTGAGAAACTATCCTCAGAAAACTGTAAGACTGAGAAGGGCCGGTAGATCTTTGCCAGTAAGACTGTAAAAGATTTCACATCATCTTGAAATCTATTAATGTATTTTTTGCCTAAAAGTTTTCAAGTTTAGCAAAGACGAAAACCTCAGATATAATAAAATTTGAAAACTCCTGGAAAATACAGATAACAGTTACCTAAAGAATTCTTCAGAAACTTCAGTAGCATTAAAACAGAAAGAGTTGTAAGCAAAGTTTTAATAGTTATTAAAAATGTAATACTTTGCCTTCCTTGCAATAGTATTTCACAGCATAATTTAAGAAAAGCCACACACAATAAAAGGAAGAAAAAAGGGGGGAAAAAAAAAAAAAAAAAAAAAAAAGAGCTTGTAGTAAAAAACTGGGGTATAATTTTCTTCAATCAACTCCAGCTCATGACTGCAATTACCCCAAATCTCTCCGAACCTTGCTGTGATACACCAGGGACAGGTCTTGGAGCCTCTGTGGGTGGCAACCTTTCATCTGCCTCTCAAACTGTTCTTTATTGTAAGGTTTCAAATTAGTGCTAGCAGCAATGAGCAAATTTGATAATTCGATCTCAAATTAGTTAATGTAATGTGCCAGGAACCACTAACTAAGGCATTGCAAAGATGAAAATGTATCTCTCCAGACTCAGGATGCAAGGTTAACCAGCCTGACATTTCATATTTGAAAAGTTGCTTTTTATTTTAATTAAAATGAAATTTTGCTTTAAATATCCCCCCCACCTTTTCGTTCCCCGCAGTGTATTTTCCTCATTCTGCATGGAAAAACATACCATAAATACATGAGGCACACATTCTTTCGTGATACTACAGAAGTTGTGTCTGACCCAGATAGCTGTGAATTGGGTGGAAATCATTAGGATCATATGTACTGATCGAGCCTTTGTAGATAGTAAAGTTAACTGGGGATACGTTTCCATGGCAGCTTTCAATGAAATGAGCCAGTGATTCACATTTCAGATCCTTATCTCCAGTTTACCCAAACTCATTTGTTCTGGAAATCAAGATGAAATATTTAACAAAAAAACCCCCAGAGTTTTCCACTGCTTCTTGGTTTTGACAGGTTGGGACCATGAGGGCATTTCATTACACCTTGGTGGGCTTGCTTCTCTGTAAAGATGAAGCCAGAGAGACCGGGTTTGACCTTTACGTGCTTTGGTTTGACTCGGAACAACTTCTCGCCCGTCTCTGTACTCACTTTTTCTTCCCAGGGCAACTAAACAAGGTGCAAAGCTCAGGCCAGCCCCTGTGCATTTGCCCCCTTCCTCAACAGCCTCTCCAGGCGTCAGCGGGATGCTTTCACCCAGCCCGTCGGCCCACGCAGCAGAGGCAGGAACAAGCCAGTCTGCTGCTGGGTCTGCTGACCAGAGGCACTCGCAGCCTGAGGAGCATGGAGCCAAGGTCTCCACCTCACCTCACCTCGAGCTGTGCCGCCGAGGGGCTGCAGGCTCGAAGGGAAGGACTGTTCTTACGGAGAAGGGTGACCCAAGCACTGGCCTCCACCACCCTTGAGGTGCCAGTTGTGAGGTGTGGGAGTCACAACCTCCTCCTCCTCTCAGCGTACACTGCCTTCATCCCCGTCCCCTCCAGACACAGGCACTGCCATTCCGCTATCGAAAGCTGTTCTCCTCCCTTCAGCCAAACAGAAACATCGTTATTGAGACAGGCTGAGATATTAAACACGGGAGCCTGCGGGAGCTGCAGGTGGGAGAGTCTTAAAGGCACTGGGATGGAAAAGTACACAGCAAGAATCATGTTCAAGACCCTTCTCTGAAACCATCTGGGGGTTTCTATCATTTTGAAGTTCCTCTTTCTTTCAGTTAACAGTATCCATTCAAATTGACCAAATCTGTGATCAGCTTCCGTGCTCTGAAATGGAACTTTCTGGTGAATAAATAGATTTCAACGTTTGAAAAAGTTGTCCAAGTCTGGAGCACCAGCAGGTCTGCCTGGACCAGAAGAGTGCAAGCGGAACAGGAACATGCATAAAACTTTCCAAAACCCTATCGCAGACACTCCTAGTTAGACTAACACAGGAAGCTCTGGTTCTTCCCTAGGCATTATCCTACACTAAGAGTGCTGGTCACCGTCTACACTAACGGGCAGATTTACTCCAACCCATTCATTCTAACAGTAAGAACTGCATTTGAATCTAGATACAACTCGAGACAACACAGCCCAGTTGAGGATCCACCCAGGAAAACAAACTCCCCGTACAAAAAACTGCTTCATCTGTTGTTCGGTTTTATTTGCTTTTCGTTTTTGGCTGTGATGGAAAGATACTCACTGGAGGGGAAAAAAAAGTAAATGGACATAAAATTCCTACAGCAGCAGTTCTGCGCGGCGCTGGGGCGCAGATGCCTGCCAGGCACGACCCAGCCTACCCTCTCCCGGGGGAACGCCTGCCTGCAGTGGAGTTACCTGCAGCGTTTGAATGCGGGGCAGTTTGTTTTAAACTATGAGAAGCTGTGAAGCAAATTCTGGAAGTTCACATGGAATGAAGGACTGGAAAGAGTTTGAAAAGCGTCCCTGTTGTGCCGGACTCCACACCTCAGCCGGAGCTGAAAGGCCTCCAGCCTGGAGCCGAGTGACAGATGATTCTCCCCTGAAATGTTTTAAAACGGAACAGAAGACGTTCTTTATCTGTGTGGTCTGAGCTCATTTACTCCAGGAGAAATCTCCAGCTCCTGCCCGACTGAAAGCCAGGTCTTGTTCTCCCATCTGATGGATGAATGGAATTTAGAAGTTTGATACTGTCCCCTGAGATGTCATTTAAATCCACAGATACACTCAGCAAGCAGGTAAAGTTATAATGTCATTCCACAGGCTCATCTCTCTGGCTCCCCACCCCCTCCCTCTCACATATGAGCCTGTCTTCACTTTCTCTTGCTGTTATAAATCACAACCCCTCTAAAGGAATTATCACATTTTCTTGCTTTGGAGATGTCTGTCTGGCTTTGCACGTTTTGCTGCAAAACGATAAAACAGAAAAGCAAGCTCCTGCACATGGCTTCTTAATCACCTGCCTGCCGAAAGCAGCTAGGAAAGGCTGATTTCTTTGTTATTTTTAAGCTGTATAAATGAAGAAGGGAAAGTAAGAGCTTCTGCCACTTCTCCCTGCGAAGCTGTACTGATATAAGCTACAGTGCCAGCTTTTCTGATTGCTCCTGCAAGGTGGGAAAAATACAGCTCAGTCCGTAGTTAGGGTGGGCAGAAACAGCCCAGCAAAACTTTATGGCAAACTTACCCATCTTCTCGGAACTCACACAGAAATCTCAAGCTCTATCCTAATCTTTTGCACAGTATTTATGGCAGTTTGAGTCCTTTTGCCTGTTCCGCTGCCGATTCAAAACTTTGAAAGCAGAAGAATGCAGCAAAGCAGCAGCAGAACAGAAGCAAGTCCTGTTTTTTTGGAGCAAATGACTCATATGCCGTATTGACATCCACATAGATGCTTCTCCAGAACACGCTGTGCTCTGGGGTAACTGCTGCTGAATGGCACAGAAAAGAAATTCTTCCCAGTATAGCAACATATAGAACACGAGGGGCTGTTGCATCGGAATAGCCAGCAGAGATGCACCCTCCTTCAGTCCATCCCCAGCCAGAGAGCACTGGCCTGCTCCCTGCTCTCTGTCTGGGAAGCTGCCTCTGCTTCATCACAAAAAGGGCTCCAGGACAGTTGGAGCTGCTACTGTTGTAATCCATCCAAGATGAATAGTAGAAAAGGCTGAAATAAAACCCAAGCTTCCTGTCCCATGTGTCTGCCAGACTGCTGGTAAAAGGTCAGGGGCATCCTCACTCCAGACTGGTAATTGCAAAAAATGAAGGAGGTGAACCCGAACCAGCAGATCAAAGGAGGAGAGGAAAGGAGAGGATTTTACAGGGAACAGACTGACTACAGGGGCAAGACATTAGGGGAAAAAAATATCTCGTAATAGAAAAAAGCCAGTGTAATTAGCATTGCCTCCCTGAATCAGCCAGATACCAAGTAAAACTGTGCAGATAACTATAGTGATCACGGGCCAACCATTTATTCCTATGTAAGCAGGACATGTTGATGGTTTATTTCAGAAAATTTTCTCTCTAAGTTTTAGTAACCGGTCACGTACGAGTGCTGCAAAACCTGCTTCTCAATGACTGGGGAAAAGCAAAACTGCAGCACGATCAGAATCTTCACAATCCCCAGAATATTCAGAGCACAGCAGATCTGAGAGCCTGACGATTTGCTGGGACACCCCAAGCAATCGTAGCTGCGTCGACCATAAACCAGCACGGTCCCAACCCGGCTTCATCGGTCACTCCCAGCAGCCTCGCTCTGCCGTGGCTTCCCTGGAGCTGGGGAAGGGGTGGAATACCCAGTTTCACCCACAGTGTGCACGGACACATAAACCAGAATTGCACTTTGCAGAAGAGACCAGCCTGACCAGGGCACGCTGCTGCCAGCCCCCCCTGCCCCCAGCCAGCCCCGCAGCCCCCGTGACGCCCGGGCCCTCCCAGGACGTCCCCCCCACAGCGTCCCCACGCGGCACGGCCAGAGGACCCTGGCCTACCAGTCCAAGCTCCCTTCCCCTTTCACTCCTTCTGAAAAGCTCAGGAAGTTGTTCCAAGCAGAAGGAGGCAGGTTTCCTCGCTCTGAGGGCAGCTGGAGCGGGGCTGCCGTGCCGACACGGGGCAGAGCGCGACGTGCCGGCCGGCCCGGGCTCCGCGGTAAAAGGGATTCCCTCCCTTTCAGGGCTGAGTATTTAATAAACTAATCCACTAATGACATTTCCTATCTAAATGAGCAAGATTATGCAACTAAATAGTATTTTGCAACCGAAATGGATAATAAATCATGCTTTTGGAAGTGCTAATGGTGCTCACATTCATTCCTGTTAATGCTTCCTGGTTCTGAAAGCTGGGCCCGTTCCAGCGATCGTGTATTACAAACTTTCCCGCTGAAGGATTTGGGTTCCTCTAGGCTTGATTCCAGTTATAACTGGCAGCTAATACTTTCACACATTCACAAATCCCTAACTCCTCCCCGAGAGCAGAAGAGAGCGGAGAGGTTTTGGCTTGGGTCAGCAGATCTCGGAGTGTTAGAGAAATGAATGGGAAGTGATGCAGCCCCCTCTAAACATCGGGCTCCAACACTGAGAGCTCTTCATAAACGTATGTTCCTTACGTTACACGCTGAGATATATGGCCGTACACATCTGCACACCTATGTAATAGCCTGCAAAAAAACCTCCCTTGAAATTAATGTACAGAAATGAACCATTATACATTTTCTTTCAGTCCTACAGAAGCACCACTATACGACTCGAAATTAAACACGGTGCTGTGAAAACTGACCGAGACGTCGACAGAAATCACAAGTGCACGGCGGTCAAGGAACGGGAGAAGAAGGATTCCCTAAGAGACCAAACAGGAGATCGAAACCTGGGAGCAACTCTGAACGACACAACTCGGGGGTTCTCCACTGCAGCCTCCAGCCAGTCACCAGATCTCTCAGAGTTTCAATTTACTACCTCTAAGAAGTGATGTCAATACTTGGAGGGTGGATCAGGGTAACATGGGAATTAGTTGATATCCACACAGTCCTCTGAGAATCGAAAAGCCAAGTATGCCACTAGGTTGAGGACAGAAAATAATTTGATTCCTATACTGCTAGTCAATCAAATATCACACTATATCTTACACCTAACCCGTGTCACAGACAGCGTCCTCATCATCGCACAGACACCACCCCGTCTCTTCACAAGAAACTCCACCTTACGTCAGATCATCAGATGCACCGAGTAAACTCTAAGAGAGTGAATTTACAGAGTAACCAGCCTGTGGGGTGCAGGAAACGATACCATTTCATCATTTCTCAAAAAAGCCGCTTGAGCTTCCCAAATGCACTCCTTGCTTTGCAAAATCCACGTCCATACACATCGGGCATTGTAAGCCACTTCTCCACTGGGTCCGACAACACCTACACCCGAGACCCCCAAGCCCCTTGCAGAAGTTATTTCTGGAAATGTTGAATCTCGTAGCAGCAATAAAAGGAAAATATTGTTGTAGCCAAAATAAATGTCTATTTGAAACACGTTTAAAAAGCCGCGGAATATTTGCCTAAGTTTTAAACACCGGCCTGCCCAGAACAGCAGCCTGACTGTTGAGATACACCACGGAGCAGGATAAATTCATAAAGACCTCATCCTTGATTTGTCTGTTTAAAGGAAATGCTCGGTAAGATAAAAGCCTGAATTCTGATTCTTTTGCAGTTGAATCAGAATCCCGTTCTGTCTTCTACCAAATCAGTTACCAAGCATGAAATCTAAACCAACAACCATAAAAAGCCTCAGTGCTGCGTATTTTGGTCAGGTTGCTGAAGACCAAGTTCATGTCACTCACAAGGTCAGCTCTCTGAAAGCACACAAAAGCCTTCACGTGTCATCCGAAAAAGACAGGCACAAGAGATGGGAGATCCCAGCAAGGATGTGCAAAAATATTCACAACTTTAGCAAAAGTGAGTGAGAAAACTCTAGTTTCAAGGTTCCACTAAAACTAGACTGGGTTTAAACTTGATATTTTTGTAAGGGGAAAAAAAATAAATCTCTGTCATGCTTGTAGACACTTCACAACTGCCTAATGAGACCAGAAACAAGTGGTCTGGTCCATGCAAAGGCCAAGGACACCCAGTCCAGAAGAGCTCTAATCTTTCAAAATTGGACAGTTGTGCCCTAGAAGGGAAGCAGCTCTGCGGTCCAGTCTCCCTTTCGGTGCAGTCTCCCTTTCGGTGCGGAATCTGACGTGAAAGTGAAGCTCCCAGGCAGGGAGGAAGAGCAGGAGAATAATGTTTGCTTAAGCAAGTGAAATACACTCCCTCTGTAAAAAGCCCTTACATGTGTGTGTCCCCCTCCCAAAACCAAACCAAACAAAGCCAACAGAGCTGCAAGAAACATATTTAAGACTAACTAGTGTGATTTCAGCTATTCTTCCTGCCCTCATTTGCACCAGGATCTGGGCACCCTCCCTTTTTTCTTTTGCTTTGAGCTTCAGCACTCAGCCCTGGCAAACCTTTCCATTTTATTTTTTCCTTGTCCAGAAAGAAAACCAGATGATAAAACAGATCAACTCTAGAAATATAGTGCATGGGTTCAGGGTTTTTTTTTAATAGAAACAACAATAATGCTTCTCTCGAGCTCAGAACGGTATCTTGGAACAGTGAAATGATTGTTGTAGGAGTGAATCTGGTTTTCATTAGGGGGAAGTGATGGGTCCAATTTCTGCTGGGGACTGTTTGCTTGCATCTCTTGTTTGTGCTCGGCGTTGGCAGTTAACCCTTCAAGGGGTGGGCAGCAGAGCCTGCCAGCACCGTCCCACCCACCCCGGTAAGGGGCCGACTGTGCACAACACCAGCGAGTCACTCCAGGCCATGTTTGTAGCCAGGCTGAGGGGAGGGGGAAACTTCCATCCTTCATCTCCAGTGGGAAGGAATTTAGAAATGGATTATGGGCTGGAGAGCCTGCTGTACACAAAAAGATAAAACCATCTATAGATATATATATATATGTACACTCACACCTATGAACTGGCTAAAGCGTCACGCATAGGAATTAAGACCAGGTTGACTTTTGCACGACCAGGTGTCCTCCCGGAGAACCTGGTACTTGTGAAGGGATTCACCAAGCAGGGGCAGAACCTTTGCAGCCACAACAGAGCCCCACAGCCTCCAGCACCTGCCGGGAGAGGCCTGGAGGGACCTTCCTTCTCTGTGCTGCCTTCATATCCCAGCGAGCTCTGCAGAGGAACGGGCTAACTGTATGGGAGACACCAACTCAGAGACAGCAGCGAAAACTAGAATCGCTAACTTCTCTTTTAATACACTCATTTAAACTAAATATTTACTCATTTCATACTAGTGCATTATTATACCAGCATATTACTGTGTCAGCATATAACAGCAAACTGTTATTCTGTATTCAGTCCAAGTTTCACATTCCCCAGATATAATAAAATCCCACAGTTACACAATGACAATGAATTACTGGATTAATTTCACCTCTTTTTAAATTCACAAGCTTCTATGAATTAACTGTCAAACTCTGTCATCTACTCACTAAGAGTCACTGGCTTTGTGCATCTTTGTGAATATTTCTTGATTTACCTATGCTTTGCAAGCAGCTCACCTCCAATTTGGCTCTTATTCCCGATGCTGATAAAACCTCCCATATAAACCAGCTAGAGATGAGCGACTCCGTTACATTTTCACATGACAACAATGCAAGCACTGAAAAGTCCTCTATTTAGGAAATATTTAATCAACATCAAGATTAAATTAAACATTAAACTGCACGATTCACCCTGAACAGGCCCAAGAGGTGCAGTGCACATCAGGCCCTGGCGAGAGGTACACAACTTGGTTAAAACTGAGCAACTAGCACACTTTCAACCGAGGGGCTTTTCACATTGCACCCATCTGCAGCAAGCAGCCTCAACGAACGCGGTCGGCTGTGGCAACGCTCCCCTGTGCTCTGCAGATCTGGGGGTAACGTAGCAAATCCGATCACCTGCAGCTGGGCACACAGCCCCAAAACCTTCCTCCGGGTTGTTTCCTTAATAGTATCCTACCTGTACACAGCCCTGCTCACACCATGCCCTCCAAACAGGCCAGGGCAACATTTCTGTTTTGAAACCTGAAACTGAAGGTTTCCTTTCCTTCCCAGACCTGGAATCCAGCACGAATCGGCTGCCAGGCTCACGAGCTGCAGCAGGACGCTACCGAGAGTGGCTGGGCCCATCTCAGAGCTGCCTTGAGGCTTATCCTCTGTCTCACCAGAGCCAGAGCAAGCTCCATTGTTCTGGGTGCTCCTCACAGACACGAGCAAGCACAGTCTCTGCCAAGAGGAATTTACAGTCAAAGCCCCTTATTCTGCAGCGAATTCACTGCACACCCACACAGCATCCCACTGCAATGCCAAAGTATTTTCAAGATGACAAAAAATGTGAGATATGGGAGGAAAATAAGGAAAGAGGGTGAGATTATCAGTGACACACAGATCGGATACTACAGACTTTGTGTGTATCATTTGAGAGGCCCAGAAGTGAACTGCAGTTGGTGTCTGGCCCTACATATCAGAATTAGACACAGCATGTACATAATGCCCAAGCTTCATTAATTAGGTTTGATTCACCTCCAGATTCCGGGATGGAAACATGCAAGAGAACAGGCTAGGACAGAACACATGCTTGAAGGGAGATTTCCCAGCCTCTTTTTCCTCAACACCGCCCCTACCAATCCCAAGCACCCTGAACATCACTCACAAAACTACTGACAGACTAGATTTCAGATATAAAATGACAATCTCTCCCAGTTCAACCACCACCTCCACTAACCCTGAACCTACTCTGAACAGATTTGTCCCATTGCATCGCCCTTGGCTCTGGTCCATCCATGAAAAACAGAGGAACCCCCCCCCTATGCCTCTGTCCCCTCCAGTTCCACCACCATCTCCTTCTCAGAGCACAAAGCTCCATAAATAAATACGGGGGGGAAATCACTCTGTCAAAAGGCTTCTTGGTCAGATAAATCCTGGTAGTCGGTCACTAAACTAATACATGCAGAACATCAACAAGAATAAAGGACACTGTCACCATCTACTGCTACAGTTCTCTTCTGCCCTCCTGTCAGAGCCATTCACTGCATTTCACTGGTTCTTTGGAGGAGTTACTGTGGTAGGAAGATCCCGCTCAACCTTTTATTGGAGGGAAACCTCTTGGACACCCCTTCCCCTTTATATTGAACATGTTCTTGCAGACATATGCCAGAAAAGAGCACCAAGACTGTCCCAGCAAGAGATGCTTCCATTTGGGTCCTCGCCCTTCGCCCAATTCCCAGCTAACAGTGTTCAGCAAGCCACAGTATGGTGGGTCACCCAGTATTTACAGCAGCAGATGTAAGCAGCATTGCCCCCCTCTGCCCTCTGCCAGCACATTTCAGGCTCCTCAGAGCTATGTATTTTATGCCTTTTTTCTGTTCAGATAATCCCCCGAATTACTTCAAAGACCTTTTGCTGCACTCCATACATTTATTACAAACTAGGTGTCTTAAGCCAAAACATTAATTGCATCCTCTAGAAAGGAGAAAAACAAGCACATTTAGTAATGTATTCATTAAGGGACTGATTGACACAGCCAGAAACAGGGGTTTAAATTCAAACTGTAGAGGAGGACAGAGTGCTGGGAGTTTCCAGTATTCAGCTTCAGTAATCTCACCTCTCTGTGGTTTATCTCTGCAAGTCGGATAATTTATCCTCCTCGTGGCAAGACAAAAAGGGAACTTGGCAGAGGGGGCAAGACAAAAGTAGACATTTTGTAACTGCTAAGTGCTAATGTTTCTGAAGATAATTTTTGCAAAAGGTTTCTAAACAGCCCCTGTCAGCCAAGTTGTATTTTGTTATTTCAAAGTGACTGTGGGAGTCTAATCCAGTTCAAACCCTTTGTAAATTTTAATGGAAATGTTCATACACAAAGGACAAAAAAATGCTTAGCTGCTGTTAGACATTCAGGAAATCTAAATCTAATTTGCACTCCTAATCAGCGCCACAATCTCAGCAATGCCTGTTGTTCCTCTGTTCTCTTACTGCAATTTTAACTGCAGCATCTATTTTATATCAAAACACAGTTCTATATGCAGGCTTATAGACAATTCTATATACAGAATAAAATGCAGCTTTAGTTAATCACGAGGAAAAAAAAAGTAGGATTTTCTTAAAAAAAACCCAAAAGAATGGTTTCTTGCTGTAACTTACAACTGTGTGGAAGCGTGGAGTAAAAAAAAAAGATTACACCTATCAAAAATGAAGTGGGCTTTTCCCCCCAGCACACACACACACTTACAGGAGATAATAAACATCCTCATGCACATCAAAGCCAAGGATTCCCTGAAGTAGGTGTGCAATGTACCTTTCTCAGCTGGCAAGGAAGAATGAGATTTGCCCAGGATTCTGCCCAGGAAAGAAACGGAGGCAGGGCCTGTGAGAGAGCTGCCCTGGCACCCAGACACCTACACCAAGAGGGCCCGGCGGTGCTCTGGCCAACACCGTCCCATCAACACCTCCCAACAGCAGCTACGACAGAGCAGAGGAAATCCTAGGAAAGCAATGTGCATGCTCGATGCCCAAACAGAATCAAATGCTTAGAGGTATGAATTAAACACAATTACGCTGCTGAGAGATGGGGAGAAAGCCCCAGTGCCCATTCTGCAGCTGGTGAACTGAGGTGCGGAGCAGGACCGCGGTCAGGAAACCCAACAGTCTTGACCTACAATACTTTGCTCTAACTGCCTAATTTGAGTCTTCAGAAATTTTGGGCCTCGCTAATTATGGATAATCCCACAAAAAATGAAGTTCATCAGGAACAAACAGAGGACCTCCTTCATCGCCCGGCTTGGAAGGTTAAGCAGACTGCAGCGTGCATTAGAAGACCACGGACCAAGGCATTCCTTTCCCATTCAGTGTTTTCACACACGACCAGCTTTACGGTAACACACCTATTCCTAAAGTTTGCTAACGTTTTCCCCAGCAACACAACAAACTTCAGCAGTGTGTTATTAAAATGCTGATTTATTACAATAATCCCACAGCAGGAAAGCGACGGATGAGGCTTGGATGGGGCCAAACTCAAGCCGTTGTTCAGAGACCCCAAAGTTAGAACTAAACTTCAGCTACACCTCTGCGTGATCCGTGAGCCCTGTAGCTTTGCCTCCCTGCTTCCTTTTGTCACAGGGCTCACGGCCCGGAGAGCAGCGCACGGGTGGGCGCTGGGAGAAGGCCCTGCTTACACGGAGCAGTTGAAGCATGCTGGAGAGCCTGCCAGTGACTTGAGCTGGAGAGGACACAGAGCAAGATTAATCCTCGTATTAAATTGTTGGCTTACATCTTGGAACAAAAATACATTTTAAAGCATAATTTATTTTCTCATTCCGAACAGGGTAAATGTAAATGCATCAATTCTACAACCCTAAAAACACTTGTAAAGTGAGAGGTTCATTCATATCACCTCCCCCCGGGAATTTACCCTAACAAATTCCTAACCAAACAACATCAGCTGTTTCAGCATCCTAGGCTGGTTCCAATCCCGGACACCAGCAGGGCAGAGCCTGCTGAGGAGCCTGGAGCCGAGTTCCACGCTGCTCCCCGCTCTGCAAAGCACACAGACCTGCTGGAGATCGAGCTGTCCTTTGCAGTGCTGAGGCTGAAGTGCCAGGGTATGACAACAAACAGGTATTTTAGATAAATATTTATATAAAAGCCCATACACAAAACAGACTTACTTTGCAGGGTCCTTGCAACAGACAAACATCTCAGGACTTTGCCCTGCTGCATTTTGGGAAAGGAGCCACGTTTCTTAAGGCTGTATGAAAAATGTAGCGTGCGGAGGGAGTTTAGGGTTTGATTACTGTATGTGAAACTCTTTCAGAGCTGTGTTAACACCTGCTGGCAAGCTGTGAGCACAGAGGCTGTGCCCCGAAGATGGGCCAGCCCCTCTGGGTGGCACGGGGCGGGCAGCGGTGACCTGCCTGGAGGAGAAACAGCAGCTCTGCCACGTAGGGACTTGGGGAGTCACCGCGGGCTCTTCTCGTTCTCTCTTCTGCCCACAGAGCTCTAGAGGGAAGAGAAACTCAAACACAGCCCATACTGAAACCAAAGGAAGAGGGAAAAGTCTTAGTGCCTTTCTCTAGGACACAGGACAACTGTATCTGCTGGAAGGAAAGCTACACAGTTCCTCCCAGCTTAGGGAACTCCTTTCCCTGCGAAAATAAAAGATCCAAACAGCCCAGAAAGTCAAAACTATTCAACAAACTCTTTGAAAAACAAGTCCATAATACCACTTGAGACAAATGGTTCCCTCAAACCAAACGCTATTCATTAATTTACCCAAAGTGCCTTCCCATATAATCAGAAGCTCGTGCCCGACGTACCTTAATCTCTTTATTTATGAAGTAATAATGGAATTATATTTAAAGTGCAGAATCAAAGACCAGCCTCGTTGATAAGTCCACGCTCTGACTTTGCCCCTGGCCATCCTACACCTCTATTAATGCCTTGTCCCTGTTCATAGCTGGATGAATCTCTGCACAGACAGCAGCAGAGCCTTACCCAGATACTATTATCAAAACCAGTGTCCATGGCGAGTCTGGAAGGTCTCATTACAATACTGCACAGAGGTGCGGGGCTGAGATGCAAATGTTTATGCTGATTATCATACCTAAGATCCCTGCACGTTCTCAGCTGTAACTATTGGACTACAGATGACAAATTGTCTACAGAGCCTTGCAGGGTCTGCCCAGGTGCCGGGCAGTCCCCGGCTGAGCTCTGGCAGCGGCACTCGCTGCACCAGCTCCAGGACTGGGGTGGGAGGAGAAACAAACCCCCCGACTGTTCCCAGGAGCTCCCCTGACTGTGTCGCTGCTTCTCAAGATTCTGTCCAGCATGGGATGTTACTGGTGGGTTTTACAGTAGACTTGCTGCAATTCTCTAAACATCAGCCTTCAAAAAGACAGTTTTTAAAACTCTGAAAAATGCATTTATAGAAGTCTGAAAAATCCTCTGAAAAGCTCTACGACGGGAATACGCAGAAAGGAAACAGCCCAAGCTTATTCACAGCATAAATACAACCACATGCTGGAATTTAAACAAAAAATATTTAGAACAGTGAAAAAACCTTGAGCAATGCTGTTGACTGTATCTAAAAGGGTTATGAAATTGTTTCTAAGAATACATAACTGAAAAATTTAACTACTACCTTTCAACCGTTTGTGTCCATTTGGAGCTATTGCAGTACACTAGTGTGCAGTGTCTTTCTTAACTTGGGCACTGAAATTCCAGATTCTACATTTACCCTCAACAAGAAAAGGCTTAATTTTAAGATTCACAAGCACTATCTTTGAAAAAATGATTCTTTTAAGCTGTCTCATGACAAGGAAACTCCCCCCTTGCCCCCTGCGGAAGGCACAAGGCGACTCTATCCGACCATTTAAACGCCGAGGCTGAGATTTCCAAAGGCTCTGGAGGAATTCAGGAGGAATCAGCAGCAGCTACAGGTACCTCAGCACCTAAGGTGACAAAACTCAGGCACCTGCCGTCCACCCGCCTTGCAGGGGCCACAAGCGAGCTGGGCAAGGCACAACAGCCCAGCAGCAGAACCGCCCGGCTGGCAATCCGACCGTTCAGCAGAACAGTCCCGGGACGAGTGAGACAGGAATACTCACTCATACCTCTGTCCTCTGTTATCATGGGAAAATGTCATATAAAGTAACTCTTGTTCCTGTCCTTTAACCTCAAATTTATAACTGTCTCAGACGGTGCAGTCAAGGGTGAAGGTTATTTGTGTCATACTTGCCAAGAAAGTGCCCCTTTCAACACTTAAGGAACACAGTCAAGCTACAGATAAAGAAGCAGACAAAAAAGATTCTGTCTTTTTCAAGTATTATTTATCTCCTCTGTGTTCTTTGTTTCCCTTATGGTGGAGATACCAGCTGGAGTGAGATTCACGGACCGAAATCCTTGAACCCAAGTGTGTCATTTAATTTTCTTTCACTTGAAACTAACATCAGATGGGAATATCAAGGGTCAAACTTGAAACGCACCCTTCGGCAGCACTAAGGAGTTCTTTTTCCTAAGATATAGGTCTCAAGTTGATACTCAAAAAATTGTTTGATAGAACTAAAGGTAAAGATAATGCAAAATTCCCTATGGGAAGCTCGGCTGGGCCAAATATTATTGGGGTTTTTTTCTACTTAGGTAAAGTTTGCCAGTAAGAAAAGAGATCTTATGATAACTCCCAGTGTACTAAATACAGTATTGACAGACAGAGCCTACGAGCTCAGGGCACTTGCCCATTTACAGCCAGAGCTACCCAAAGCAAGCACCAGTCTCACAGAACCACAGGCACCAGGCACTGAACGGCTCCAGCCACAATAAACCAGAGTCCTCTCCAAGCCCTCACTCTTTATGCCAGTCCTGTGCCAACCCTGTTTGGACAAAGGATGGGTAGAAGGCCCCGAGGTGCTCGCAGAGCAGCAGCAGGAGCTCATCCTCAGGGTTGGGACTCAGCTCCCTCGCTCTGCGTCAGGTTCTCAGGCACGACGAGGTGTCACTTAAGTTTACTTGACGATTAGATCATTTTTTCCCTCATGCCAGAGTCATCTACAAAGCGACTCCCACCAGGAGGAAGGGGCCGTGGTGTGGGAGGGAGCCGGGGGTGCCGGTTGGGGAGAAGCGGCTTCTGCCCCTCTGCCCCGCTCGGGGGCCAGGCCCTCTCCTAATAACACTGGTAAGACAGTTAATAAGGCTCCCGATGAATGATTAGTATGGATTTCTGCACTGCTAATTTCCATAACTATCACTCTTTGAAAGACAGCTCCAGGGATTTTGGGTCCGGGGTGCCTCTGTCTCTCCAAACACAGAGCCGCATTATACGGCACAGTTCAAATTGGCGTATCCCGTTTCACCGATCTAATGTGCGCTGCACTTTAAAATGATACAATATTTTGAAACATGCAACTACTTTACCGATACCGTCTGTGCCTAAAAGCCTCAGTGCAGCTCCAACAATGGCTCCTATCTCATTCTTTTGAAAGTAATACAAAGCCTTGGCATGCGCTCGATACTTTTTTATCCGTCGCTTTGAGACTTCGCACGGAGATCCGCGTCCCCGCGGAGCGTGGCCCGGCCTCGCGGCAACGAACCCACGATCCTGCAGCCCAAGAGCAGGTTTCTCAGTCCTCGCTGCATCCCATTCCCGGCAGGGTCCCTTTCGGCCACCACACCGCTAAAAACACCCAACGGTGCCCACGTGCTCTTTGCAAAACGAAATCGGGGCCCTTTGGCTGTGAAATGGGCACCAAGAACAGGCCCGGGGAGTCGAGCTGTCCTCAGAACCACCCACACGCCCCAACAAGCAGGAAAGCACCTGAAGCTTTGCCAACAACGTTCTTCTCCGTGACCAGAGGGATCTGGGGTGACAAACGCCGCGCCAATCCGCAAAGCGAGGGACAGAAGCTGTGGTAGTGGAAGGGAAGGGGGAAAAGTGTTGTGTTATTGGGGAGA